>WOGN01003153.1:0-15644 GCA_015342105.1 Leptinotarsa texana
AATTCGCGTATTCATCGAAAAGTAAACATAATCTCAATCTCAGATTTCAAAATGAACCTTTAGAACTGACCAGCTCGACAAAATTCTTAGAAACTGTGGTTGACTCACTCCTCACACGGCAAGAACATATAGATTATATATGCAAGAAATTGAATCAACCATACTATCCGATGAAATCTCTTAAGTGCAAGTTAGATACAAATTCACTGATATCAGTTTATTATGCCAAATATCACTCGATCATGTATCAGAACATTTCGGTCTGGGGACTAGCTACTGGATCAGACAAGATTTTTATAAAACAAAAAGCACTGCTAAGATTGATATTTAATTTAGACTTTAGAACTTCATGTAGAAATATATTCCAACAAAATAAAATATTGACAGTTGCAAGTATGTACATTTTAAAAACATTGACATATGTACATGAAAATAAAGAACTTTTCCAAACAAAAACAGAGATGCATAGCTATAATATAAGAAGAAAATATATTATCATAATACGAAAACATCATAACGCAAAATATGAAAAATCTCCTAAATTTTTCGGCATACGAATGTATAATTTACTGCCAAACGATATAAAGACTCTGTCTCCTCATATCTTCAAAAAAAAATTGAAACGTTATTTATTTATCAACGTTATATATTTATTTTTATTGTGAAACCTAGTTTACTTGCATTCTATCTAGACCTAGAATTTTATTTATATGTTTGTTTATACCTTTGTATGTTTATATGTATGCATGTTTATAACTTAACTACAATTATGACTTATCCCATCTACACATTATGTAGCAAAACGGATCAATAAAATCTATCTATCTATCACTCAAAAGTCCTCAGCCGCCCTGTTGTGGGGGAAGTACAACCGTGAAACGGATGATTTGGGATGCAACTACTATAAGATATTTTCCGGGTCTTTATATGTCATGTTACTACATCTCCTCCCAATTCATTCAACTGCTTCAAACCAGTAGAGTAAGATTGGAACTGCAAGCATATTCGTAGCAGCCACTTCGTTTTTCCTCGACAGTTCCGATGACCAGATATTTCGTAGTTTGTGCATATCCTGATACTAAATATAAACCGGAAATTTAAGGACATGGAGAAACAGGGATGAAAAGATAATGTTTTATGGAGGCGCCCCAGTTGGAATATTTAAAAATACTTTCTCATCGCAAATCTAATGAAATTAACTTTAAACGTTCAAGCCTGTCTCGGATATAATTATACAGTAGGTTGAATGGACTGACGTCTATCAGAAAACAACTACTCTCCTAGATAATACCACGAAGGGCATTGGATTATATCTGACAGGCGTCAGTGCAGGAATCTAACATCCGAAACTGTTTGGAAACAGCGCAAGACATGATGCGTACAAACAAAAAATCTCAAACAGTCCAAAATAGTCTCGGACAGTTGTTTAAACCAGGAGACCACTGTGCCACCTATCGTATATATGGAGAGATGAAGACGAGAAAATACTATTGATCATGTCCATTTTGTTATGTAGCGTATCCTCATAGTCAGTTCAAATGTTATCTACCCTCAATCATCAATTATTCAAATCAAATAAATTAAAAAACATCCTAGCAAATATCCCAAACAAATTTCCACATGAATGCGCATGAGCAACAGTTGTCAACAATTCAGCCTCGAGAGCAAGAACGATTCGGGACGGTTCAAAACAGTTTAGGATCATTTCGCAGTCGAAACCAGAACAGAGGATTCATCAGTCCGAAATTATTCTCAATAAACCAGAACGCTCTATATTAACTGCGATTGATCCTGGCGTCATAGGACCTGAATTTCGTAGAATCAGAACAAACCTTAAAGAAGTACAGTTCTTACAGAATCTCTGCTCGTGTGTAGAGACTACTATTTCTTTGAATTGTTATCCTTTCTTATTGCAGATCTCAATGTGAGAAGTCTATAAATAATTGTAAAATTCTTTTGAATCAAATCAAATCTTTTTTGAGGACGATATTCGGCTTCGAACTTACTAAACTAGCAATAATTTCACGAATAGTAAATTGGCTGTTGCAGATGGCTCCTGAATAGTATAGTGAGAAGTCTTTAAATAATTGTAAAGTTCTTTTGAATCAAATAAATTTTTTTTGACGACGATTTTCGGCTTCGAACTTACTAAACTAACAATAATTTCACGAATAGTAAAATATCGTGTTATAAAGGAGTATCATATGTTTTTTTTGAGTAGTGTTTCGAACATATGGGAAGGAATGTACCTGCAACAAATAATACAATAAGTTTACCAAATGGATCAAGATTTATACTTCAGTCTTCACTAGTTTTCATAATACTTAATTTTCAATTCATATTTGAGTTCTGGTGGTAACTACTGAAGTACAACTAGTAGGGTATCATCAAATTAATAAACTATTCAAGAGTCATCTGCAACGGCCAATTTTATGAAAATGTAGTTATTTTTCAGTCAATATACCATCGGGAAATTTTTTTAGAGGCAAAGGTGGGGAGAGGAATTTAAGATTTCTCAGGCAGCAACCAGGTGGTACTTGCGGACATATGGATGTTTCGGATTCAATTCCACCATATACTTCCATATGAAACCTAATACCTAGATATGATGTTGATTCGAAAAGGCTCAGCGAATAGATCACAGCTGCTAAATAGAAGCATTGGATAATAATCAAAACATATGAAGGAATTGAAGTGAGAATGACAAGGCTAGGTAGTTTCCCAAAACCTTTTGAATTTAGACATACATACCTACCTATGCCTATGCTGAACTCAGGAATTCATCAATCACCTCACGACAGTATGTAGTGGATTCTTTCAACTTCTTTATACGGTTATATTTTCAATCAACATCTAGATACTTTAACTTTTGATACTTGTATAATATTTTAATTTTGTAATTGTTTTCACTTGGAGAGAAGGGCGAGAAGATTAGTAAAACAAATTTTTCATAAAACAGTTTATTAGGTACATATCAAAATAACAAAAATATATGAAAAATGAGAATTGAAATTTTCTATGTTTTTTACTTTTATTTGTAACTGAGTTACTGCAGTTTCATCCTATAAGGACATATTCAAACTTATACATTAAACTAAAAATGATTACATTAGCCCTTACATAACACCACTATAGGTTATAACAGGTACTGAATATGCTAATTTGAAAACTGGTGAGGCAACTAGATCGATTTGATAATTTAACACGTTGTACCCGCAATTATTTGAGTTTGTAACCCTTTCTTGCATAGTGCAAAATTTCCGTGTCGTTTAGATTCGGGAACTTGTGGTTACATCTCAAGGAATGGTTTGAAAACGTCGAATCATTTTACCTATATTACTGGAGTTTTTTCCCAACACCAAATCGTTATTTTTAACACCTCGGCACGTGTTTCGATCACCAAGTGATCATCTTCAAGAGGGAGATAAAACTTTTTTTTATCTTCCTCTTGAAGATGATCACTTGGTGATCGAAACACGTGTCAAGGTGTAAAAATAACGATTTGGTGTTGGGAAACAACTCAAGTAATATTCATTACCACACCAAAGGTTCCAAACAGTACATCATAAGTCATTTTACCTAGTCTGAAGAACCATTCATGTTCCGCATGCCGTTTTGAGAAATTTCGACCATTGTCCCACATAAACACTATTACACTCCGGACACTTAAGCTTATAAACTCCACATTTTTCCAACTTGCCACTTTATCTTTGGCCTTGAAAAAGAAATCAGATAATCTGAAAATATGTGGTCTGAATGTCTCTTCCACATTGTTTTTTCTGAAGAAACCTGCAAATATCTCTGTTCTTTTAACAAAATATGTTAGAGTTACTCAGAGTTACAAATAAAAGTGGTAAAAAACAAGAAAGTTTCAATTCTCATTTTTCATGATGATTTCCTACCACGTAGTAACGGCTACATCCATGAATTCATTACAAAAACATATTTTTGAATACATTGTAATACACTACGTCTTTTGGTCAGCTTTACTACTTTTGATACGATTTTGATATTCCTCAAAGGTCACAATTTGTCCATCTTTAACAATTCTCAATTCATCAGCACACACCAAAGGATTGATATGAGGGTTATGAATTTCGGCAATTTGTGTTGAAGAAGCTGTGGCTGAATCACTGCTACCACTTAAATTTTCACACCAGTATTCATTACCAGGTAAGGCATTTCCATCCCAAGCATAGGAAACGACTAATAACTTGCCTGAAAAAAAAATGATATTTTCGGAAAATAACTAGCTACAAGAAGTATTTCAAATTAAAAATTAATGAGAACACATCAAGGGGATAAATGAGGACTGGACAATATACGTGGACTTATGTACATAAATCAATCAATCAATTTATTTCAACAAGAACAAAACCAGTTATTACAGTTCAGTTGGCTGATAGAGCAATTTCAAGGTTATCTAATTATTCATTAAGTTAACAATATACAAACAGAATGTAGAATTTCTAGTAATACGCAAAGTAATCCTTGGTGAATACAATAGGTATATCTTAATATAAATAATATTGCTCTGTTTTGAAACTCATCCGGAGTGGAACAAAATACACCTAGGCGTGTAACGTTGAAACAAATTTATGATAACCAATAGTGATAAACGTTGAAATAGTAGTAGTAGAATATATCGTTACTTAATTGAAAATGATAGTATAAACAGTGGAGTCCCTCAGGGGTCTATTCTTGGTCCCATTATATTTCTTTTGTATATAAATGATCTGACATCGTTGAAGATAAAGGGAAAGTTCGTAATATTGGCAGATGATACCACATTACTATGGCACAGTAAAAATACCTGAGATCTCCATACGTTTATATCTTCAGATATTTGGATTATCAAGGACTGCTGCGATTTTAATCTTTTATCTTCAAATATCAACAATTTGATATCTTTTCGGGGTTCTATTGACAACTTTTCAATTACTATCGACGAAAGTGTTATCGAGAATAAATTAAGCATTAAATTTCTGGGTATTATCACGGATAATGACTTGAGATCTGAAGATCACATCAGAACACTCACTAAAAAACTTTCTTCGGGTTGTTATGCGGTAAGAATAACTTCTAGAGAATTAGGATCTTCTGCTGCTAAATCTGTTTACTATTCACTAGTAGACTGTCACTCGAGATATCGAATTGCGTTCTGAGGAGTATGTTCTAGAACTCCCAGGAATTCTGTGATTGTACTTCAAAAAAGAGCGATACATTATCCCTTCTCTCGACAGTTGAGGCAATTTTCATTTTAGAAACAGCTTGTTTGATAAACAAGAGATGAATTTCCTTTGGTCTCCTCTAACTCCTCCACTTAGCAGATTTACGATTTCAGACTGCCTATACCCACCTCGACACTTACTAAAAGCTCAGTAATTTACAATGGTCTAAAAATATTCAACCATCTGCAAACGACAGAATTTAGAAAAGCAATCAAAGGTTTACTTTCAGATATACCCTATTATAGTTTGGCGAATTATATGATGATAACTTCCACTAACATTTACTCTAAAATACATCGTATCCTAAGTTAATGTTAGGGTCGAACTAAATTACAAGTTTCATTTAGCATCTGCAATAACTTATACCATTTTATATTTTGTGTAATTTTCTTTTCTTGATTTTTATTTCTTACCTTCTCATTTTACACATGTGGACATTTTCCTTATTGGGGTAAACATCTGTTTTTTAGTATATCTTCATATGTATATGTGTGTGTATATGTACGTATAAATATTTTTATTGGTTTTGAATTTTATAGACTTACTATGCTTGTATTTCCTCTTTCCATGAGAATACGATGAATGGTAACTAATTCATAGCACAATTCATGAATTGTGGATGGCTATATACATTCTCTTGTTGTTTCTCTTAGGCTTCCATTCGCAAGGTGCTGTTGTCTACTGTTTCGACTTATCCTTGATTTCTGGCATATTAAAATGAGTTCATAATTCGTATTTGGTTACAAAATGGCATATGGAATCCTAATTGTAGTTAAGCATAGCAAATAACTGAAACTGTCTGGCGAAAATGTTTTTAACAGATAGCAGGTATGGCATTCCCTAGGCAGAGAGCTTCTGCATACCCAAACAATAAGTACCTGTTCATTTCAAATGCCCACTGCCTTAGCTCATTGTCAAAAATGTTTGTTCGAACTTGTTTAAATTCCGATGCCCAGTATTTTATTGTTGATATTGAAGGAAAACACAGTCGTCTTAAACATCCTTCAATTATCTCTTTCTCTGACTTTCAATGACTCATTAACAAACAAACTTCAATATATCTGAAAATTGACGAGCAGTCATCTCAATATTAATATTTAATAATGACATGGTGGTGTTAGTGGCAGCGCCATCTCTTGGTGATCACTTATCAACTCAGCCTCGGAAATAAAAACACCTTAAATATCTGAACTTTTAACTGTGGAAAGTTGTAATATTATTGTTAATCAGTCAAATTCAGTTATATCATACAGTGGACATTTCACATTGCTAGGATTATAAATTTTGTATTAGAATTTGTGACAGAAATTTAAAGTAACAGGCTTTTTTCGTCTCTCCCATAAAGAATATCAAATTTGTCAAGTTTCCAAATTGTTGATTAATTTTCACCCAGCAATCATCTTCCTTTGATATTTCAATCTCAGGCAGGGTTTTTGAGCGATTTTTTGAACATATTTTTGTACTAAAATTCAAATTCTGGTGGTGAATGAGGAAATAAATTGAAATTGTTATATCAACACATTAGGATTATGTAAAAATCTTACTCTGAAAAACAGTTTTTCTTAAATATTTCACAAAACAACATCTTCCACTAAGCCACTGTTCAATTAATATATACATCTGTAAATTACAATTGGCTAATAGATTACTTTGCAGTTGAGTGAAACGAAGCAATCCAGTGCAAATCAATGAAAAATGCTTTATTGTCGTTGAATATAGAACGCTGTTGACAAAATTAGCTGAAACTAGGATGCAAAAATAAAATAATTATTTAGTAATAAGTGCATCCCACAGATGGTATCTTTATAAGGGGAAATGTCTTCTTTACTTATACAGTCATTATTTTGATATATCATGGAATGGGAAATGGTTAACTGTCTAATGAAACTATTTCAAGGGATATCAAAGTTGTTTCATCCGAATTTTGAAGAACACAATTTATAATGAAGAGAACTGTTTGGAAAAAACCTTGTATGAATTTTTTCTTTTTCAATTCAATTACTTATGAATGAAACTGTTTCATTATCTTAAACTGATTCAGTATTAAAGATTATTCAGAGAAAGACAGATGGAAGCAAGTGCACTGCCAAATTTTCATTACCCGTTTTATTTAGCGCACTGTATTTTCATCAAATACTGTATTTTAAAACATCATTTAGATCTGTTTAGTTTCTGTTCCTGATTTTATGTATAACGATTTTGTGATATTTGTTTTTAAATAAAGTGTAATCGTAAAGTATGAATTATTTGTATTTTTTTTCCTCTCTCTAATTTTTCTGCAGAGGAATTACCTCACGGATTGATTTGGGTTATCTTACAATGTAAAAAATGAACTCCAAAATCCTTTCAGGAATTTTTAATGAATAATATACAATTTACAATTTTTATACAGTAATGTGTTCAAAATAAAGCTAAATCCAGATTATAAATATATACAATGCATTCATATCAATAAATTGAATTATAATATTGTTCTAGTTGTGCTTTTCAAGCTATTATTCAAGTAACAACTCCAAAAATGAAAATAACATACTCGAGTAAGTACTAATGAAAATAAACCTTGATATATCACTGGATCTGGCAGAAGCAACCAAATAAGCTAGAAATATTTTGTTTTTATAGTTGAATTCTAATATACCTAAAATGGTTTTGAAAAAAGGTTCTACCTATCAGAAGGAATTAAAAAAACAACACCATGGTAGACGTCAAACAAAAAATAAATATTAATTTTTTAGCATATCAGATTTGCAAAATACTCTTTTCAAGTAATATTTTGCGAATCAATTTTGCATAACCAAAAAAATAAATATACATATTAAATATATTTGAATATGACCTGATCCTCAATTTTAACCTCCTATCCTAGACTCAATATCGATAATCCTAATGATTAGGATTATCAATTATATTACATCTTGTTGAACTATTAATTCATCCTTTTCCAAGATTTGAAGTTTTCTGACCTTACAGAGTGAAAATTTGGATTTACATATCTAAAAACTTATGAATCAATAAGTCTAAAATCATCAGTCAGTTATTAGTCGTAGATGGTCCTAAATTATTCAAGTTACAAAAAATCGGCTTTATTACCTGCATATTCAATTCGGCTCCATGCCAAAACACAATATGTGAAGTTTGATAGTTTGTCGAATAAGCAAGAGAAAGGTAAAAAAGGAGTAAATACTGTGTAATCCTTATTTCTGGAACCAGTGAATGTTTGATAGACTTGCTGTGAATGTGTGTTTAAACAAGGTATTTACAAACGTGCATATGACCCATTTTTTATTTCCATGTTGCTTAATGTGTTTTGGTATGCATTATTATTGATTTAATAGAGTCGATGAAATTCATTATCAGGCACATTATTTTGCTGCAATTTCGGATTTAGGTATCACTTTTACAGCGTAACATGCAACAGTTCTCAAAACACTTATTTTCATTCCCATGTCAAATAACTGAATTCAAAACAAATTTTTAGACCGTGTTTTCCTTGAAGAGAATATTACCAGATGAGATTTAAATCGTTAAATTTGATGTATTAAAATGTCAATGAGTATAACAATTTGTCATACAGCTTTCAGACAAATACATGAAAAAAAATGTCAACATTCAAACTCAAATAATTGATAATACAAACTGAAAACTATCAAATTGAAAAATACACTCATGAAAACGAAATAGCATGTGAATATGCTTTTCCTTTTCCTTTACTCAAATATAGTAAGTCTCAGAAAGATTTCTACGATCATTATTGGTTTGGCAGAAACTTTTATTGAAGGAAACGTACGAATCATATGAAATACAAAATAATTATAAATATATTATATTGAATATTTATTCTGGACTGTTCTCTCATTATGTTCAATTTGGTCCAATTTAAAATACTCTGAAAATTAAATTTAATTCTAAATAATTCAGTAATTTTTATTCTTAAGTGAGAGTATAGGCGCCCTTTGAAATTCGAGCTTTTCGGTTCAATTTTTCATGTCAAATCTTGTAAAAACAACCTTATATTGTAATTTAAAAAATCAATAAATCAAATATAGGCCAGAAAAGAGCAAGGAAAAATAGATAACTTCAACTCAGAAAAATTTTACTAACACGATTGTATTTTTGAAATTTTTACCATATTACAAAATTTTTTTTTTGAAAAAAAATTCTTAGATCCTCTGCAATCCACATATTTATAGCATGTTTTAAAATGAATATACCAGAGAATAATGACTAGGAGGTAGATTAAACAAAAACAATGCAGTCTAAGAATGCAGCCCCAGCATTAATTTTCCGAATTGGAAACTATTTGTACTTCAACCAAAGGTTTTCCTCAAGTTTTGCTCTATTTAATTTTTCGTCACAAGATTCTTTTTACTCTCGTTAACATCTATCTGGTTAATATGTATCATTAGCTTCTGCTGAGTTAGAATAAAATTCATTGAGGAATCTAGGAATCCTCAAGTTCAAGAAATATATTGGTGAAATTAATTTGACATGTGCGAATTGACTATTTCCAAAACTGGGAGCTGAATAGAGGACGAAGGTAAATTATTTCACAGTTCCGGCACGTGCAAAATGAATTCTGAATCACTTTCACGCTTTATTATTCTCCAGTGTATGTAAAAATATTGATTCGACGGGGTTGACTAGTACATCACATTGAACATTAAAATAAGTATGTCTGCAAAACTACACATAATTATGAAAAAGCCACAATATATGGATATTAACATATTTTCTGGAAGACAATCTATCAACTAGACATTGAAACCAGAATAATCTATTATAATACAAAAAGAGGTGGAACAAAACCCTCTATATCGTGAAAAATAATTGCAATCAAATAGAGTGTATAACAAAATGCTAGACATTCATTAATGTAACGACTTGGATTGTATACCTTACATAAATATCTCAGTAATTATCTAATGTGGCAATGCAGTCAAACCAAACCCACAAGAATTCAATGATGTTTGGGGTGTTGGGTGTAGTCACAATAGATTCCTATTTGTTTTTTTGAAACTGTATGCAAGCTCTGAACATATTTTCATCAAGTTTTGTTGCCAATTGGCTAGAAATATTTAACAGACACCATTTGAAATTTTCACAATACATCGTAATTAAGCATTCAAGTCATTTATAGACCTGTTTTCTTCATGGCAAGACCCAAGACTTATGAAACAATCTTTTCTAATCGGTCAAGACAATATATCACTTTTTTCTCATACCTTCTATTTCTTCTGAGAGTTCTTTTGAAAATCTTCATCTTCCTTAAAAAGTGTTTTCAAAAAATCAGTCTTCATCTTTTGAACTCCAGTAAGAACATCCAATTTTTTTTCTCTGGATAACAAAAGATAGGCAATGTGAGAAAATACATTTAAGATAACTTTAAGTTTTATTGCATTTTTGAAACCTCAAAACGTGTACTAACTAACTCCTCATCTGAATCTAAAATTGGGAGGGCAGGATCGTTCTTGACATTCTCTTCCAACCATTTGATATCGTCTTCAATCGTTACCCTCGGAGGGGTTGAATTTCTAACGTGATGAACCCTAACTTTCACCCCGTAAGCATCGTTCACGAGCTGTTCTTCTTCCTCATCGTCTCCAGTATCAAGCAATGGAACAAAAGCGTATCTCTGATTGTTATTAGTTGGCCTCCACAAAATCATTATCACTAGCAAAAGCAAAGAGAAGAGAATGTGCCAGTAAGCTTCCTCTATCCAGATGTCTTTCCAAACTACCAAACAGTCAACAAAGTGATGGACTTTGATGCAATATAGCATGAAAAACACTGAAGCCGCTACAGAAAAAATCAGGGTGTTTGTAAAATGCCTGTAGAGATTGAGTTTTGTTTCATTCCGCCTCAATCTTAGGGTTCTTGTTGTATTGACTAGGGCTGAAAAGATCCACCAGCATATTGCAGAGTCTAGAACTGCCAAGGGAACTGAAGCAACTAGTATATCCCTGCTAGGATCGTTCTTTGCCCTGGTTATCCTCAAGTAGGCTTCCGAAGCAGCTAGAAATAGATACAAAAGTCCAACACCTACTACTCTATGCAAAGTGGCTCCCAACCTAGGTTTCACAATTCCAAAGCCAAGGCTCACTATAACCACCAGCATTCTTGCCAAGGTTCTTTTGGCACAGGATACCCATTCAGCAACAATCATTGCTCCCTGTACCCGAACACCAGTATTGTTTATGCTTTGATATTCTGCATAAAATGTTGCTTTTTCGAGCATACCAAGCAGTATCACTCCGCCAATCCAAAATTGGACCCTCAATAAATCTCGCCACTGCAGGAAAGAGAGGAACAGCCATATCAAACCCAAAATAACATAATAAATACACATAAAACCGTAGAAAGGAAGAAGGGGCCAATCTGCGGCTGACAGGTATCCGTAATCACTTTTCATTTTGATTTGCACACCGATGCTACTATCTGTTGAATTTATGTTCGTCACCAATCCCAAGACGTAGACACCATCGTGCAATATGGTGTGAATGGGATTTTCGCTGGATATTCTTTCCAGAGAGTTATCGGATGAAGGTTCACTTTGTCTGATGAAGATATTATCATTGCATTGATATATTTCATTTTCGTGGTATACTTTGGGAGTATTGGAAAATCCTGAAGTTGCTTGCAATTCCTGAAATATAACACATTTTTAGGGTAACTATACATTTATTTTTGTCAAGTTTTCACTTATTATTATGTTATTTCTTTCACTATTTACGTTGACAGATAAAAATTGAATTGAATAGTATTGATAAGAATACACTTATAGAATACATATTACACTATACTTATAGAATACATATTAGTTGTGAGAGGAGTCTCACCATCTTTGCTCCAAGCTCAGTGTAATAAATATGTCCTAGAAAATCTTGTATCTCAGGCGAAATAGAGAATTTGAAAATTCAACTTAGAATTGGTAAACCAATTGGCAAATTTAAATGATTTTGTAGGTAACATTGGAATCAAGAGAGATTTACTCGTAATTACATGAAATATTCAAAAATAGAACTCAAACTACTAGGCAAGCCAAAAATGTGCTATGATGAAACACTTGTTGATAGTGCCACCAAAATTAGTGAAACATATCTTCTTGAAGAATTACGTCATCTAGACCAAGCTCTGCAGGCCAGGCCAATAGTTTTTACAGTGCAAGAAATCAACGTGCTTTACATCCTAGAAGAATAAATACTTTATTTTCAACCACGACAGTGATAGGCACAGTCATCTTACCTTAAACAATCAATGTCACCAACTGCAGAAGAAAACTATTTGAACGTCATAACATAAAGACTATTTACAAACCAACTAATCAACTACGCAATACTATGAGATCGGCCAAGGATAAAAGAGAGCCTTCGACATCTACCGGTATTTGCAAGGTGCCAGTGTTTGCAAAATTCCCTGTTTTTGTGGCTCAATTTACATCTGAACTACCAAACAGAGCATTGACACCAAGATTCCAAAATACAAGCATAGCTGTTATTTCATGTAACCACAAAAATCCACAAATGCAGAACAAGTCCTAGTAGAAACAGACCACATAATAAAATATGAAAGAACTGTTCTCCCGTCTAAAACAGATTAACTTTCATTTATGAATACCACTCATCAATCACAAAATATCCATGTAAAAAACTATTGTTTCATCTCTTCAGAAATTATGGAACTATTCCTTACATATAGCCAATCAAGACAACCAATCCCTGTTTCATTTACTATTTCCAACAATTGACAAATTCTGGGTCAGTTTTTGTCTTTATGGTTAATTCATTTAGTTTTTCAATCAATGCTATTTGAATAAATATCACATTGTATTTTAACCCATATTATCAACTTGGGTAAAATCGAAATAATCTTGGAAACTTCCTTGTTTAGGGCATGCAGAGTGGCTAAGGTTACAATCCATGAATCAGTCTTGATAATGTTGATATTTGATCAAATCTTGTAAAACATTATTTAGTTTTATATTCTAGTTCTCTTACTTTTTGTATGATTGCATATGCCTCAGTAATATCCCAACAAGCAGATTGTACTATGGCAAGGTTTATACCAACTTTCGACTCAGGAATTTTCGAATCACAGTTTACTGAAACAGATATCAAATGAAATATATTTCGAACAGGAGGCACAGATGTAACTTACTCTGTATAAATACTTCCGAGTTTTTATACAAACTCTTGGATAGATATATGCTGTCATTATGCTAAAATAAATAGCTTGTAAAGTGTAAACTAATCTCTGGAATTTTAACTTACTGATGTCAAATTATAATTCCATCTACCTTCATCTGGTAATGCATTTATTGTAGTGAGGAAAATGGATATACAGAGAAAAAAGTATTTTATGTTCATAGTTGAAAATACTGACTTTTAATTTAAAAACACACCAATCCTTCAAAAACCTTTCGTCATCTTAAACTATCTTCTTCTAAAAAGAGAAGTTAAAAAACTGTCAAGTTTGGCTGAGGGATCATAGCAGCAGAGGTTATGTGGGAACAAAAAAGAAGAATTTCTATCCTTGTTCGTTGAGAATTCACAATAAGTGATACTTTCCCTATTTTCCATGTTGTGAACTAGAGACAAATACAATGTTCATCTCATTATATAAAAAATATTCATTATTGGGAGTTAAATTTTGTATTTGTTATATTAATTCTCCCACTGAATTGATGAAGATTTTGTCGATTATAACTTCATCTCGATAATAATAAATAAATATGTAAGGTTCAGAATCAAGTTAAAATTATCAATGACGCTCGTCCCGTGTGACAAATCATGAGCAAGTATAAAAATATCAATACAAATCAACGTTAAACATCGATAACTAAATGCGAAAAATTCAAACTAGTTTCAGAAAGTCGGGAGAGCTTGTATTATTTCTGCGAAGCAGCATTCACCATGAAAAAAATCTACCAAAAATAATTGAACTATGTCGAAACAAAGAATGTAAAATTTCATGACCGAAGATAATTATGCCAAAGATATTTTTCGCGTTTTTGGTTTATATTCTACAGGTTTTTATGCCTGACGTTTCGTCCACTACTGTGGTAAGCATTATTAAAGGCGATGATGTGACGGTCGAAATGCTCGAGTAGTTCTCTACGCGGAAACTACAATGTTACTAACCAAGCGTCTTCAATTCAATTAGGTTGGAGCCTAGCTCCCTTACTCTTGTAACTGATTTTTGTCAGAGGGACAAATAGATTCATGATTAGGAGGTGGTGGCGGTATGAAAGTCCTCAGACATCAGTACCGTCCTTCACGGGGTACCCCTACCTAGCTGGGGTGGGATGGATGAAAAAATTTGTTCATCCGTTAACGGGAGACATGAGGGCCTCATTCGAGAGAATGTAGGGACCTTCGATATCGGAGGGGTCGTCTACAGCATTATCTATAGCTTCCTTAACTAACAACTTTTCGTGAGTTTCCGGGATATCAAAAACTTGCCGATTCCTCGACTGAATGGACTGCTGCATGGAAGGCAGCTGCAAATCTCTGCGGATGACTTCATTCCGCATGAACCACGGACCATTCGCAATCATCCGTATTAACTTGTTTTGTACTCTCTCCAGAATGGAGATGTTAGACGGAGCTGCTTGTCCCCAGACGCCTGAAGCATACATGATGATAGGCTTGAACATCATTTTGTAGATCGTACGCTTGATTTTAAGGCTCATTTCAGGAAGTCTGTTGATCAGAGGGTACAGACTTCTGATCCGACCCTCGATCTTTGCCTTTACGGTTGTGATGTGCGGGTTCCAGGTGAGCCTACGGTCTATCAGAACACCAAGGTCTTAACCCGCGCTTGCCAGTCGATCTCCCTTCCAGAGATTCTCACTTTTCTGGCAGGAGAAGATAATAATCTTTCCATGGTTATCGCCTGAGTCTTGTCCAGGTTTACTCGGATCTTCCATTCGAGGTACCAGCGCACGAGGTCGTCCACTGCACATTGCATGTAGACGATTCCGAGCTCCCGGGAAGATGAGAGGAGAGCCGTGTCGTCGGCGTATAAAAATATCTTCACACGCCAGACCTCTGAAGGTCACTGGTGTAAAGAGAGTACAGAGTACAGAGAGATCATCGCTGGAGTGCCCCCTGTGGCCCGAGGCAGATCGAACGCGATTAAACTACAATGTCGATAGTCATCCTAATTTAATTCAGGTTGGAGCCTTGCTCCCTTACTCTTGGAACTGTTCTTCTTCGGAGGGACGAATGGGTCATAACTGATCTTGGATGGTGGCATGAAAGTCCTCAGACATCCATACCGCTCTTCGCGATGTACCCGTACTTGGCTGGGGTGAGATGGATGAAGATATTATTCATCTGTTAACGGAGGACATAGGGGCCTCATTCGACAGAGTGTCGGGGCCTTCTATATCGAGAGGGGTCGTCTACAGCGTAA
>WOGN01003154.1:0-15644 GCA_015342105.1 Leptinotarsa texana
AAGAATCTGCATTTTATAAGAATGAAATTTATGCACATTCAATGGATTTTTTACAGTCTGTTCTGATACTGATCGTAAGGAGCTCGTGGGCTCTGCAGCAAATGTTCCCAAAACTTCAATTTGAGCTGCTTCTTTCAGTACTCTGGGGTTATTTCTTTTTTTATTTGTTACTGAACCAGTTTCGTAAAACGTATTTACCAAATCAAGCACATATCGGTGACTTACATTACAATTTGGATGTTTTTTGTTAAAAAGACATGCCGCCCTTCGAACGTACTTTCCAACTTCTTCATAAATTACAATCAGTTCAATTCAGTCTTGAAGAATGTAAACCATTTTTACACTATTAAATACACATTGTTCAAATTTGTGAACCAATTTTTTGCCTGAAAACAGAAACTTTTCACAGCAGAAGTACCAAAAAAGGACTGCTATCTGTACACTTTCTGCGATGAGAATTAAAAATTCAGCATTTACTAAACACAACTTTACTATCATGTATGTTTCACTATTAGACTACTTTTTGATGTATTTCAATTGGATCTAATGGCTAAAGTTACCCCTAATAAATGGTTAGTTTAGAACGCTATTTTACGGAAAATACTCATCAAAAAAAATAAGTCAGGGTACTCGACTTGAAATTCTAAGGGTTACATCTATGTATTTTCATCAAGCATCGTTTAATTCCATGACATACAACATTATGACTTTATGTCACGGAAGCGGCAAATCTATTTATATAGAACATAGGCTTTTACGGCCGCGGTCGAAACTTATCTGATGTACCGAACGTTGCTGACACTTCTTCGAGATATAAACTTCGTCCTCGCAGCCAACGCATTCATCACTGATGACGTCTGCCGCATTAACAGACGAAACTTTTGAAACTTCATGTACCAGTCAGGATTTCGTTCTCTTCAAATTTTCGCAATTCACGATGACCAGTACATACGCATATTTGATTGAATCTTGTTCAAATTGAAAGGGGTGAATTTTCCAGGAAAATTAGTTTATAGTAAAAAAGCTTTCCAGCTGTCCTCTTCTTCGCCTTCACACAAAAATTGTGGGAAACTTTCAAAAGAAGGAAGGAATCAAAATAACCTTTTTACGAAGATATGTAGGTCGAACATAGAAGTTGAACTCTACTTCAACTGATTTCATTGTTGTACCCCCTTAAACAAAATGAAGGTGGCCTCCGCTGGTCTTTGGCAATCGACTGTGACTTGACCAAGGTCACGCTCAACTCAATTTGCGTTTATCGATCGTTCTGGGTGTCGCGTCGCTTCGAAAAGATTCCTATCGGCTTCCAGAGACTTCCATTCCGATATATAAACACTCCAACAGGCAGATAGGGCAAGTCTAGTTGAAAGTGCGGTACGGAGTGATCTAATAGATAGACATTAGAGACATATCAGTCTGAAGTTTCAGTCAAAGTGTCTGTGTTATATCGTCAATGTAGCAGTGAAATAAATTTGAGTTTGATTGCTCAGTTTAGTCAATTATTGTCGAACTCACGAATAAAACGTAATATTTTCTATAACTATGTCTTTGCTCCAAAGAATCACTCACAAAAAAAAGAAATTATTCATTTCTATTGAAAAAGTTAATGAATAATGTCAAGGAGACGGCAGGAAGTTAATTTACGAAAGGGTTGTTACAATAAACTGATAACGATATACATACAAAAATAATGAAAGATATAAAAACAAATCAGTTATGTTTGAATTAGTTAGCAATCTCAATGTTTAATGAAATGTCATGCAATTTATCGAATTGAAGATCAGAATCAGAGCAATACATATTGAAATTATTGCAAAGTATCGTTACAGGTGAGTTTCTGTCTAAATTAGTTTTCCCGTAGGGTAAGTAGTAGAAGATCCAAATTAGAAACTACCTCAACCTATTTTATTCATAAAAGTGTTTCATAATGAATTCAGTACATCAAAAAATTAATCACGAGTAGGGTGGCTGAAACTATGACTAATTTCAAATTCATGGTGAGAAGTGAGAGTAAGAAACTGAAAGAGGTGATTTCCCTACTTTCATGTTATGCTAAGAAAAATGCAGGTTTAGATAAGGACCGGCTAACCTCACACCGACTGCTTGCCGTCTCTTAGGCCGTTTGTTTTCCCAAATAACTTTCTCATTCTGTTCGCAATAAAACAGTGCTCATTACAATATGAAGTTTGTTTTGAGAACAAGTCGATGTAAATTACTTGCGATTTATTTTTCAACATACTCAACTTGTGATGGACTGTTTGGAACCTTTGGTGTAGTAATGAATATCACTGGAGTTTTTCCCAACACAAAATCGTTATTTTAACAGGTGTTAAAAAACGATTTGGTGTTGGGAAAAAACTCCAGTAACATTCAATACTTAACTTGATATAAACTACTTTTTCATCGATTGAACAGATGGTTGAGGGTCGCTTCTAATTCAAATATTAAACAAATAAAATGTAGCATGTAGCATTTTTTAAATATTTCAAATTTTGACAGCGTTTCATGTGAGAAAATACTGAACGCTAAATGATTTTTCAAATGTTTGTCTCCTACGAAAGCGCATAAGGACCATATATTTTCATTATTGGCAATGTGGAAAATCCTACTTTGAAACTCGGAATTTCAAATTTTATTTCCAATATTGTATTGTAATCTTAAAATTGCAACAACAAATTCGAAATTTCGAGTTTGAAGTAAAAATTTCGAGATTTAAGTCGCAATTTCGAGTTTGAATTCAAAATTTCTAAATTGAAGTCGAAATTTTGAGTTTCAAAGTCAGTATTTCTGAAAAACAAATAGTAAAAATATGCATCCCTTTTACGCTCTCGTATACCTATAGTCTTAGTATTTACTTGAAGTTATTTGAATAGAACTGGCCGATATCCATATTAAAACTGATTATTACACTTCATTGCATGATTTTCACTATAAAAGGTTTGGCAAAAGCCGCTATAAAATAGCTTCCTCAAGCGTAAACTACATGTGTTTTCAAGTGTTGATTTTTTTTACTTTTAGATATATTGGAATCAACTATAACTTTCACCGTTTCATATTTGTATTCATTTACAATTTAATATATTTCTTCGTAAAATTGAAACACTTATTTATATCAACTAGCATTTTAAGAAAACCATAAAATTACGAATATTTGGTATCCTAACAAAAGTGTCATTCAGATTAACGTCAAAAATGGATAATTTTCAAGTAGTTAAATTTTTTTAATTTTAGAAATGGTGTTATTTTTGATTGCTAAACATTTTATTTAAAAATATAATATTAAACTCTTTGGTGATGAAAACATTTGTATGTAAGGTTTCCTATATGTCAACATATTAAAATTATGTGTAAATATATAGTAATAATAATAATAATCCTCTTTATCACTACAACCATACAAACAAACAAAATCTATATTAAGGTCTAACTACATATATAAAGTTATAGTAAAAGGCGAGGTTCAATTTACGCAGCTATGCAAATATAAGTGATTCTGTTTAAAAAATCTGTTTGAAATCTTTTTTTCCTTCAATTAGCTGTCGCCCCCATACGAATGACAACTCTCAGAAGTTGAAAAACTTATGCGAGCTAAGGACTAAAATTCCTAACACGGCTGCAGAATCATTCCAGCTATAACCAGATAAATTCTATCAAGAAAAATATCTGTTCGAGGCGGGAATCGAACCCACGGTCTTTCGATCGTGAGTCGGGCGCACTACCACCGCGGCCAATTCCATTTAAACTGTAATACAAGCCCAATAATTCTAACTTACATGAAGTCAAAATAGGATGAAAATATTGATCATTTTGATAAATAATTACGTTAAATTTGGTAAAATCTTTGTCATTATCAATTAAAATGGCCAGTACATATATACAACAGGTATTTTTTCTGACCATGAGGATGCATAAAAATCAGTTGAGATTAAAAATGTATTCTTAACATAATTCTATGTTTTCATTATCCCTGAATATATTTCCAGATCATCTCTTTTAAACACTTTTCGTATATTATCATCTTGCAAGTGATAATACAAGTCTACTAAATATATAATTAATAAGACTTTGCCACTTCACGATTCGATAGACGTTATCTTCAGGTATCTAATTCGATTAGAATAAACTGAAACCAATAAAACAATAATGAACTTAGTTCAGTAGAAGGATATAAATCATGATATCTTATTTTCGAAATCATCCATCATCTGCGTTAAATTCACCAAAATGAAAGTCAACTACCCTTAATAATACACCAATTCGGGTTGTTTATTGGTCAATAAACAAAATAATAACCAAATCGTAAAATATGCTGTCCCGTCCAGAGAAATTTTCGGAAAACTGTACCTCTCACAGAAAGAAAAATACGGAAGGGGCCTGACTGGTAACATAAACGTTGACAAGTCAATATATAGCACCGCAATAGGGCCAATAAAATCATAAAAGGTTTACGGATCTTTGACAATGTATTTAGAGTAAATTATCTAGCCATGGCGTGCCTCCGTTTGATTTTCGAATACCGAGAAAGGTTAAGTATTTACCTAGTGTTGAAATATCATGCAATTTGGAAGTTACTGTAAACAATACGATTTAAGTCCTTTAATGAACGGAATCAAAATAAAATGGAGAATGTCAGGGATGATGTATTTCATTTATTTATAAAATGATATATAATTGAAGAATAGATACAGATTATTCAATTCATTATCATTGTAACAGTTGAGCTGAAAAGTTCGTAGGGCAACATAAAACAAAATGTTTTTATGAAATTTGATTTTATTATTCAATATAGTTGCTTCCCAACCAGCAAAATTGTTTTATAATTTCATGTTGCTCCAACAGTTTTATTTTGTTAGTATTTTATAATTACTTCCAAAATGCTAATTGATTATACCTATTAGACGAGCCGTGCAAATAATACAGTTGTAAGCAATAAAGTGTTAGAAACGTTTATCAAATAAAATAAAAAATCCGTTATAAAATAGTCATGAAATTATCACAGAAGCGTTTTTACAATTACAGTTTTATAGCACTCTTCTATGAGGTTTTTATGCTCTTTATAAAAATAGTTCAAGATTATTTTATGACTGCTTCCTATAGTTTCAATAAAATTATTTTATTGGGATGATTTCAAACACAATTTTGTTTTCATTACCATATCGTTACTTAGATGATAATTTCCCAACTATTTCATATATGATATATTTACTACAATTCCAGAACAAAAAAATAACTGTTATAAAATCAAATTGCTTCTGCTAATATATATTTGCTTTCAAATATATATTATATTTGCTTTCGCCAAGAATAAAATGCAGTATTTAAGAAGAACCAACTGACATTGATTTTAGAGGTCGTGTAATAAAGTATAATTTGTCAGTTTTATTTGACTAGCGTCCCAATAACTATATACCTAATAACGCCCTGTAATATTAGTCATTGGAAAAAAATAAGAAAAGTGGTTCTTTTTAGACGAAGACCCACATAACCTAGTGCTTCAATTTTGTTCTTGCTAAAAACAGGAAAAGGTTAATGATGATTGAAATCCGTCGATTTAAGTGGAGCGCCATGTTCATATACACTCAAATCATTACCTCAAAACTCTCTTCGAAATTCAGCCTTCATAATCGATGGAAGAAGATAATATTTACACAAACAATACGTGAGAAATCCTATCTTCATTTTTATAGAAATCTACAGCTTTGAAAGTAGTCCTACCAGGGCCGTAGCGAAAATAAAAACCCCATGGTTTTTATTTTCGCCTAGAACTAAGTGTTCTAGGAGTGATGTATGTGTAAGTTTTATAGGGGTAACATATAAGCTAAAATATGTTAAAACTCTTGATATTGATAACAAATTATTTTATAGAACGACGCCATTTTAAAATGATAGCAATTCAGACTAGTGACATTAGATGAGTTGAAAGTATGAAATACTGCACATATAGTGATATTTACAAATGAAAAGTACATAGATATTTTAAGATTATATTATTCAGAACGAACACAGTTAAAAGGCGACTAGAAAATTGATAAGCCCACACAGGGAACTTTTGTATAATTTATAATTGTTTCCATAAATTTTAATGAAAGAGTACCTATTTCATTTCAATTTAACTAATAATAGGCTATATATTTGTCAATGAAATTTCATTCGCAGTTAAAATATCAATCTCTGAAGCACAAACAATGTCTTTGACAGTTTTATAAATACAAAAATGGAATTATTAAAATTGCCCCTACATTTCTATTTGTTAGTTTTTAGTAGGTGACATATCTACCATAAACTGTTTTAAAATTCTATTTCAATTATTCTGAGATTCTTTACGAATAGTGTTAAAAAATTTTTACAGTAACTGCCGAATTGTTTATAAAACTGTCTTATAGTGTTTGAGAAATGCTTTACAAAATATTAATAAAGACTATAATGTTTTATAAAACGGTGCCAATTTTCTATTTACAGCTGTTTTATAAACACATTGAAATTATTTCTGAGAGAAATACAGTTTTTTAATTTGTTTCTACGAAACGTTTCCACAACCATTATAAAATATATAATTGCTAGTTGGGTTTCGAGGGCGACACAACGATTTATCGATATCACATTTATAGCTCGATTTGTCTTTAGCCTCAAAACAGGCCTCATTTTTGAATACTACCTCTTCATCGGCGAATTGGTCTGAGAACAGAAATGAGTCGATGGAGTCGAGATCTGGAGAATACTCTGGATGCGGAAGTAATTCGAATCCCAATTCATACAAATTCGCCATCGTTTTCATTGATTTCTGACTCGTTACATTGTCTTGATGAAACAGCACTTTTTTTCTTCAAATAAGGCCAATACATTGTCAGCCGATTGTTGCCTCCTTTTACGCTTTGAAATAGGTTCACCAAGTTCAGACCACGCAAATGATGATCGTTTTGATTCTGGTATGAAATAATGAAGCCATGTTTCATCTACTATCACATATAGACGCATAAATTCGGGTTTTTTATGGTGAATAGCTTCGAAAACTCCTCACAATCATCAATTCGTTGTTGTTTTTGGTTGATTTTGATCTAGCGTGACACCCACTTTGAACAGAACTTTCGCATATCCAAATATTCATGCACGATATGTCCAGCATATTCCATTGCTATCTTTAGAGCCTCAGATATCTCGATCAATTTCACTTTGCGGTCACCCAAAATTATTTTGTGGACTTTTTTAATGTTTTCATCGGAAACAGCCTCTTTGGGACATCTACAGGGTGCATCGTCCTCGGTGCTCATTTTACCTCATTTAAAATCAGCAAACCACTTCTCAACGGTTAATAATTTTTGAGCAAAATCCGAATAGTGTTTATCAAGCTAAGGTTTGGCTTCAACAATATTACTTCTCGCCAAAAAGCAATGCTTTATTAACACACGAAATTTTTTTTTTCGATTTTCTTCAAACCAACAAAAGTTGCTTCACTCAAAATGTAAATCTCACATTATATCCCTGTCTATCTCTGTGAAATTTATACACGTCTCTTCTGAAGGTTACGGTTATTTGAAAATCATATGAATTCAATACTAATATGTGTGATTGATGACCTGTTCATTTTGTGGGAATTCATGACCACTTTAATGAAATGAATATAAACACTTTTGTCAAATTTCCACTAGTTATTTTATTTTTTCGACAATGGGAGATGTTCGGAACAGTAGTTGTGGACACCGACAAGCCACCCAGGCACTTCCACCCAGTTCAGACCATCGTAGCAGAGTCCTATTATGAGGAAACTGGTAAACAAAAGAGGTCCGATCCTGCTCCATGACAACCCCCGTCCGCTTCACGTTTTACAAATCACAAATCATCTTTTACCAATTGTAGGTAACTCATTCTTACCGGGGTCATTTTTATTGTCTATGTATCGCCATTATGAATAATTGAAAAGTAAGATGATTCCATAAAATTTGCCCCCCGTAACAAGAAAGCTTCTGCATATCGATAGGATGTACGAGCGAATAGGTGAACCAGTTCGTTAAATATTTGAAATATTGGTAAACTGATCAACACTTCGGTAATAGTATCACAGCCGATTAGTAGAACAGCTGCCAACTATGACCACCAGAAAAGCAGACATGCAGAGTTGGTTAGAACAAAAATAAATTCCATTTTCTGAGGACATGGTTGAGGCCGAGCTTATGAGTGTCATTGAACAGCATCGTGACAGATATCGCCAGCATGTAGTGAATACAATAGCTCAGCTTAAGGCATCACCATTTTGAGACTTCTTCCTCATCATTGCGAGTTAAACCCGATAGAATTAATTTGGGCTCAAATCAAGGATTACGTAGCTCGTGAAAACGTGACATAAAATTTCTGATATCCAACGTTAATTAGAACTCGCAATGGAACGGATACGGAAAGAAAATTGGGCTAATGCTGTAGCCCATGTGATCAAGGAAGAAGAGAAAATGTGGAGTTTGGACGGGATGGTAGACACTGTTTTCGACCAAATAATAATAGATTTAAGTGTGACTAGGGATTCCTTTTCGGACGAGTCAATGGATTCTGAAACTCCACAAGCATAACATGGGTAATTATTTCTTTGCTTTGTAGTTCTCTTTCTATATAAAAGGAACATAATAATCATTTTGTATTTTTTTGTTTTCTTGAATCACTATATTAGGCATAATAAGAAAATGTAATCAGTTTTACCGTTGACACCAGGTAGCGCCACCTACTATAACAGTTATTACTTAATTACCTATGCGGCCCTGTGGTAGTACCTATATAACTGAAGCTAATCGATGTTATATCAAAATCTAATAACTTATTGGGAAAATTATTTTGTTTTCGATGAGTAAATACTGAAACTTGACGTGTTTCTGTATCGATGTCACAAATAATAGTCAGGTGCACTTAAATTTGGATATCATTTTTGAGTTATATGGACGTAGTAATCAAAATTAAATAAGTCTAAAGAGTCTGATAGTTTTGCCATCCGATTTGTAATTTCTTTCTCTGTTGAAATTGTTACCACTCTTAAAATGTTAAAATTAAAATTATCTTCTACATTTCTCTTGTGTTCTAATTTTTTTATTATGATGAAAATTGCGAAATTTCATTTTGAAAAAATACATTATTACTGCCATGTTATATTTTGATGCAGCAGCATCAAATTCAACTTTCAACACAAGGTATAGTAATTATAAGATATCAAGTATTTGACACTTATGTTTGTCAAACTCATAATTGCTGACAATCCTCATTTAATTTCTCTAGAAATATACGGTCTGAAATATTAAGAAAAACTAAGTTATTTTTATTTTGAGAATTGAAGTTCAAAATGTCAACAGGTATAAGAAGACATCATTTATCAATTTTAAAATCTGACAGTTGCTGGTAGTAAAATTTCCTAATAACACAAAATTATTTGTGGTTTGGATGTTGAAGAGAAGAGTTAAGTAGATTAAAGGATTACACTTGTAATTCAGTGTTTAGTAAAAATGTTTTTGAGGTTGTAATGTCATTATGAGGGATTATCTTGTTATTGCCTTCAAAATATTTTTATTGTGGGGTGTAACTCAGTAGTAGAGATACCGTTACAGAATTCTGGAAAATTCAAAGAAATGCTATATTGTGGTTTTATGCGAACGTACAAGAAATATTTATAGGCTATTGAGGAATAAGACAAAACTGATCACTTTGAAACATTTATTCAAAACAGTTATAAATCATGTGAATATTATTCGTTTTTACTGCAAATAAATCCATTCTAAATGAGAAACTAATTTATTTACTTACTAGTTTCTATTTAAGACTGAGCAATCTGCCTGGATTTAAGAAATAGGAAAGTAAATTAACCGTTTTGAATGTCGTCTATGGAAGTATGATAACTTTAAATATGTTGGTAAAAAACTATACAGATTTTGTGATTTTGCCGTATCATAAAACGTAAACAATGTAGGTAATGGAAGATTTTTTATTGGCAGTCAATATTTTTTATTAATTTCTCTCAGGGTCCATTTCTGAAGTCCATACAGAGAAAAAGTCGCAGACAGAATATAGTACTAAATAAAAAGGCAAACAAATCTATTCGAAAAATAAAAATAGTCGTTTCCTCGTAATTTGTCACTTAGAATACATGTAATAAAACGAAAAAAATAAAATAAAATCATATTTACTAACGAATTCAAACTGATTACTGAACTTGTGCTTAGTGGAAAAAATTCTAATACAAATATTTTTTCACTTTGGATTGCTTCTATATAACAGAATGTCAAAAAAATCCTCTCAATAAATTTTTTCAAATCCTTGAAACTGAATAGATTTTAAACTCTATAGGTTCGTAACCTACGAATTTTTCAAATGTGATTCCACTAATCTCATTACATTCTTCAGAATTTACGATTTCCTTTTTTTTTTTGTTGATCAGGACTTATAGAGTCCGAAACTTTTGATCTAACTATTCTCTCATAATTTTTATTTTGAAATATCCTATAAGTTAATTCAGGTTCAGCTGTATCTGTTTGTAGGTACTCCACAATGATCAAAGTTAAATAATTTTGATGTTGTTGCTGTTGCACGAATAGTGTTTTCAGAGATATACCGAATTGAAATTTCGAACTTCAATAATAAAAGCCTCCGGTTTCGAATTTACATCCCCGCATACCAAAAGCCAATTCGGTATTTTCTGAAAATACAATTGAACGGAATGACGAAACCGGCAGATAGGTATTCCACATGCATTGAAGTAACAAGAGTATATCATTGATATGTGGTCTGTTGAAAAAATAAGGCGAATGTTCAAATTTTTGCAGGCTACGTACATTTGATTAGCATTTTCTTTATTTTTTATGTTGGTACACTTGTCTTGAACATATTTTTTACTATCGAAAAAAAATGGATCAAAGAATTTGCATCAAATTTTCTGTTAAAAATGGAATAACGTGCTAAAAAACATTTGAATGTTGACAGTGGCATAAGGTGATTGTACTCTGAGTTAGGAACCAGTTCACAAATTGTACCAGCTTTTCACAGAAGGTCCAGAAGATGTAGATGACGACGCCCGCTCTGGACGCGCAGCACTTCAACAACCAATGAAAATGTCGCTAACTGATGTCGGCATATCGGTTAGCTTATGTAATGTAATTTTTTGAAAATTTTGGAAGTCGAGCGTGTGTCAGCAAAGTTAGTTCCACAACTGTTGAATTTTGACCAAAAACCGTCGCATGAGCCACGCTCAGGAATTGTCGAATTACTTCAACGGCGATTCAGATTGACTTGAAAGGGTCATAACTGGTGACGAATCATGGGTATATGGTTATGATATCGAAACCAAAGGACAATCGTCCCAATGGAAGAGCCCATGCGAGCCAAGATAAAAAAAAACATGCCAAGTTCTTGCCACATGGTCGTACGGTCAATACGGGGTATTATTTTGAAGTAATACGAAGAAAACGTCCGATATTGTGGGGAAAATATTCATGGCTTTTGCATCACGATAATGCATCTGCACATTCGTCATTGCTTGTTCGTAATTTTTTGACCAAAAACACCGGATTTAGGCCTCAGGTACCGTTTTTACTAGATTTGGCCCCTTGTGCCTTTTTCCTATTTACAAGATTGAAGAAACCCATGGAAAGACGGTGTTTTGTGTCAATTGAGGTGATGGAAACAAATTCGCTGGGAGAGCTCAAGATCATATCAAAAAGTGCATATCAGAACTGCTTTGAGGATTGGAAAAAACACTGGCACGCACAATTGGGACCACTTTGAAGGGAACAAATAAGAAATGGATGAATATATGAAAATTTTTTGGCAAAAATGAAAATTCGCCTTATTTTTCGACCGGACATCGTATTCTGTTGAGTTTACAACCTCTCGCCAATAGCCAATTGGGTATATCTCTGAAACTACTAGAAATCCCGCGCCTTTGTTTTCAAATTGTCTATTAATTATAACCTTTAATTCCCGTCGAAATTGTCAGTTCGGTATATCTCAAAAAACACCCTGCCTATCTGCTAGTTCAATCATTTAGTTCATAATTATCAATTTGGTATAACCCTGAAAACAGTTTAACAAATATTGGATCATTCACCATTTTCGAGTGTTCCGAATTAATGGCAATTAGATTAATAGATATCGGAGCGTTCGGTATTACAAATGTACGTTAGCTTGTCTGTAGTATGTTTTCAAAGTATCTTAAATCCAAAACTCACTTGTAATTTTTACGTAACCCATTTTGAAGAATAAAATGCGTAAGTATAAGTGACCCTCGTCTTTGTTCATATTATCATGCTACAGTTTTCTATTTCCAAACTTTCGAAAGCTAGTCTAGTCTAGTGTTACGTACCGGTTTCTTCTCTTTCCTAAAATTGCAGAAAAATGAGCTTGTCACTGACATTTCGTTGCATTCGATAGTTCATAGGCAAACTTATAACATGCCAATGCAGCTTCGTACATCCTCGCAAAAAAGTTCTAGGACAAATTAATCGACCTTGCTTTTCTGAAGCTGTTCGTCATCTTGATTTCTCCTAAGCTGGAGCCTCGCTCCCTTACCCTTTGAGCTGATTTTCATCAGAATGACAAATTGGTCATAACTGATCATTGATGGCGGCATGAGTGTCCTCAGACATCAGTATCGCCCTTCGCGGTGTACCCCTACTTGGCTAGGGTGAGATGGATGAAGATATTATTCATCTTTTAACGGAGGACATATGGGCCTCATTCGACAGAGTGACGGGAAGGGTCGTCTACAGCGTAATCTATAGCTTTCCTGACTAACGGATTATCGTGAGTTTCAGCGCAATCTAAAACTCGCCGATTCCTCGACTGGATGGACTGCTGAATGGAACGCAGCTTTAAATTCCTGCGGATGGCTTCATTCCGCACGAACCACGGAGCATTCACAATTATCCGTAGTATTTTATTATGGAGATGTTGTTCGGAGCCGCTTGTCCCCAGACGCCTGAAGCGTACATGATGACAGGATTGAACATTGTGTTTTTCTTTTTAAGGCTTAACTTGGATTTTCTACCAATCAAAGGGTACAGGCTTGCCACCCGACCCTGGATCTTTGCCTTCACACTTGAAAAGTGCGGGTTTCAGGTGAGCCTACGATCTATTAGAAGACCAAGGTACTTTACCCGCGCTTGCCAGTCGATCTCCCTTCCAGAGATTCTCACTTTCATAGCCGGAAAAGATGTCGTTCTTTCCATGGTTATCGCCTGAATCTTTTTCAGGTTCACTAGGATCTTCCACTCGAGGTACCAGCGCTCGAGGTCGCCCAATGCACGTTGTATATAGACGATCTCGAGCTCCCGACCCATGGAAGACAAGAGGAGAGCCGTGTCGTCGGCGTAGAGTGATTGCTTTTCTGAAGGAACCTGGGCAAAAGTTACCGGGCTGAACAATATTCTTGGTTAGGTAACAGCTTGCCCTGGAATGAAACACAGATCAGGTCTAGTCATCAGGAGAGAAACATACATACAACAATATTGGGAAATTAATGTACTTGTTGTTGTAGTTTTAATTTTTTTGAGATTAATTAAGTTTTTCGTCGGTTGTATTTTGATCATATCTAGCTTGTTTTCGAGAAAAAAAATAGAAACCACTTTGCATATCATGAACACCTGCTTTGTAGACCAACTGACAGTGGTAGTGTTGTCATATCAGTGAAAGTCAGATTTGTAAATTAGAAGTGATTTCATCATTGATAATTTTACTAACGCTGAAATGGGTGACATGCACTCTATTTATGGATTAGCAAATGGATAGTACGGAGAATTTACCAGGATAGATACCTCAACAAAGTAATTCCAAGTGCTAAAACATTTAGAACGAACGCTACATGCAAGAATATGTGAAACTGGAAGTTTTAATAAGAATGCAGGTGGTGGAAGACCAGAAACTGTAACAATGCCTGAATTAAAAGAAGCTATACTAGATGCGATAGAAGAAGATCTTTCAAATAATACCAGAAAGATTGCACTGCAGCTGTAAGTTATCCCAAAAACTATATGGATAGTTCTCAAAAAAACCTACTATACCCATATCACATACTACGGGTTCAAGCTCTACTGCCTCGGGATTTACACCCAAGATTAAGTTTTTGCAGGTGGTTGATTCACACGATGGCACAATGACTATTTTTGGGCCGATGAAAATCCCCATGTTTTCGCTGAACATTTGGGTAGGAATGATTGGTGACTACCTAATTGGACCATTTCTTCTACCAGCAAGATTAACAGGTGAATCCTAAACGGACTTTTTGTGAGATCATTCACCCATTTTTATAGAAGAAGTGCCGATACTTGTGAGAGACAACATGTGGTTTATGCACGACGGAGTTCCAGCTCATTTTAGTGTTCTTGCTCGTCAGCATCTCGACATCATCTACGTGCGGTACTTCAAAATTGGCCAACACATAATCCTGATGAGAATTCTTTAGATTCCTATTTATGGGGTCATTTGAAGGCTCTCGTTTCAAAAACTCCTGTACTAGATGTGAATGACCTGAGGAAAGGAATAATTATTGACAATTGCAGTGTCATGAGAAATACCCAAGATATTTTTGAACGTGTCAGATACTCAATGACAAATCGATTGCACTCGTGTATTTTATTAGAAGGTTGACATTTGGTTTTTATTTTATGTTGTCCAGGGATAGTTTTTAGAAGTGATTTTTTTTTCTTGAAAACGAAGCTTGATATGAAGAAAACACAAGCGGCGAAAAATTTGTATTTTCAGTTGCTCAATCCGAAAAAATATAAATTTACAAAAAAGTCACCAACGTTTTTTTTTCTCAATATTGTTGGCAGTGGTGCCCAATGAGACACTTTATTAAGAGCCTTATAACTGCAAATAACTATAGAAAATTTCAACCAAATCGGTGTAACGATATTTATGATATTTTATAAATACCGTTTTTTAATATTTTAACACCCCATATCTCAGAAACGAAGCAACTCCGGATATATGTCCATGAGAACTTTTTTTCTTGAAACAACCCAACGAATTACCTTCTAAAGTTTCGTATCATAGTTAAGAAACACCCTTCTCAACGGGCGCTTCATCAACCAAGTTGGCATCTTCACAAGAAGAAGTGTACCTACTTGTTTTGGAAGCGGTATGAGATCAACCATCAGCTCATACTTTCTACGACACTGGGCTGATTCTACTAAACCTTTCTGTTCATTGTCACATATCCAAGACTAACAATTGTTTTTTAAAAAAACCTTTTTCCTCTAAAATTATTTACTTGTGAGTTAGAATAACAAAGTGGAGAAAGATTGAAAAGTTATTGTATTATAATTATTTATGTATCAAGGGAATTAGGAGGGCCTTAATTACCGATGGCAAAGTTTGCGTCCCGAGGGCCTCTGGCCCGAGGGACAGCAATTGCCTGAGGTTATTAAGGCTCATTAATTCCCGTGGTACATAGATAATTTTATTTCTGACCGATTTCAATAAAATTTTGTTCATTTTTGAAACGGAAAAATGTACCAATTCATTACCTTCCCGGTATATTTGAATCAGGTACCGTTGATTATAGTAGAGTTTTCTTGTTGCTAGGTTGTTGCTATGTTACTTGTTTATAAACAGAACTTTGTTATCAAGCTGTGTTTGCGGTGAAAACGTGTTTTCTACCCCAAATATAATGGAGGATATTT
>WOGN01003155.1:2708-15643 GCA_015342105.1 Leptinotarsa texana
TTTCTCGGCCGTTGCCACGGGCCCGGCACGTGCAGCACTGTCAGGGCCGGCTTCTGATTTATTACATCATGTAGGAAACTGGTATATTTATACTAGTATGTCATACTCATCTCCACATCATTGTATGGTTGATACCCAGCTCAGATTCGATACAGAATTTGTAGATTAAACGATTGAGTAGAAACAATATATTAAAAGGTATAGCGAATAGATTTTGCTGTGAAATCCATGAAAACAATTTTTCAGATGAAGTTTTGATAAAATTTACTCAAACAATCATTCATTTGAAATAATCATGTGTATTAACTAATAATATTTTTCATCAAATTGTTTATTAACCCTTTTTTATTTGACGATCATCATACATGTACCTACAACTGACACAAATTACTAATTTCTTCAAATCTAATACATAATCGTGTTTTGTGTATATGAATTATTCAAACTCAATATTCTACTCACAAAATCATATCTCCCCTGAAAGTGCTCACGATTTTGATATCGCGACCACCTAACACGCATCAAAACAATTACATACCGTTGCTGTTTGGTTAATTACCGATGTTTGCTTGATTGTGTCGGCCTTATCAACCACCATCTTGTGTTGAATGTGAAGTAGTACATTTCGGAGACGCAAATAGACTCTGATGTATAAAACAGCATGCATGCTTTTCATCAGATTATACATTTCTGTGAATGATTGTTTGATGGAGAACTAATAGCTTGATAATGATAAAAGGATCTTTCATAATCCTTTTCAGCTCATGTAAATAATATATTTTATGTCGTTACAGCACAACAAATTGGATGTTGCCACATGATCAATTATAGCATAATGCTTATTGAAATAAGTCTAAATTATAAAATAGTGCTTAAGATCAGACTAATATTCACAATAGTTTCGCGACAATACTTATTGATAGTTGAAGGTAGAATACATATCTATGCGATGATATGACTGAGAACAAAAGGTTAAGTAAAAGCATTGTGTTGCATGGAATGTTCTGGACATAGTCATTTCAATAGTGAAGTTTGTTTGTCTTGTTTTATTAGTGGTTTTATAGGAAAGGTATTTTGTGTATATTTTTTCAACTAAGTTGAGCAACCAGTTTATGGAAAAATAATTTTTCAAACAGCACTATCTAACTTATTCAAAAAACAGTTTATTGTGAGGTTTTCATAAACAATTTTACAAAAAATACAATACATCTTTCGCCCTACAATGGCTTCTTCGGGAATGTCTTTATTAACTATGTTCCACATATTCACTGCTTACTATACCTAATTTGAAGTATCTACATCTCAAGTACCTGGTTTTCACCTAAGTTTGTAATTACTTAAATTATCTGTCCCAGTTTCTACATTTGAAAAATATTGCATCTAGATCATGGAGTGGAGATACAAATATATTAATATTGATCTATAGATCTTCAATAAGATCAAAACTGGATAATGGTTCTATAGTGTACAACTCCGCAAAAAACGAGACCTTGAAAGAACTGAACATCATCCAAAATTTTGCTCTCAGGATTGCTCTTGGCGCATTCCACACAAGTCCGGTTGGAATTTGACACTGTGAGTCAGGAGAACCTTCATTAAGTATCCGAAGAAAACATCTCAGTCTCACATATGCTGCTGCAGTTCAATCTAACCCAGATAACCCTGGTTTCCATAACGTTATAGGCCAAAGGTTCAGAAATACATTTGCAAAAAGAAAGAGAGTGGCAATTCCATTCTATGAGAGACTCAATCTATTCCTTTTCAACTTACTACTCAATCGACCTGAAATTTTCAACACCTCAAACATTTCTAATCCTCCTCCATGGACCTTTCCAAGCATTAAAATTGAAAAAGGGCTCGTACAATTTGAAACTTTTCAACAACTATTGCAACAATTCAAAATATACACCGACGCATCCAAATTAGAAGAAGTGGGGGCAGCATTCACCAGTACTGCCTCCAATCACTCCTTGAAACTACAAGCAGGAAGCCATATGGAAGCACTTAAATATGCAAAGAAAAGCGATCATTCAAAATTCTTGGTAATTACCGACTCACTGAGTACACTGGAGGTAATAACGAAACTACACCCAGAACATTTCATCATACTTCACATAAGACATAAGCTCCACTCGATAATTGAGGACGTAAACATATCCACTTCATGTGGGTCCCATCACATGTTGGTATAGCAGGCAACGAAAGTGTCGACCAGATAGCAAAGGATGCTATTACTAACCAACTCACTAATATTGAAGAAAAAATAGCTCATCCTGACCTGAAATCCTTAACAAAGTGTGGCAACAGCAATGGAATGGCTCCAACTCTAAGTTATCAGCAATGAAACCATTGGTCTTACCCTGGAAATCACTTCCAAAAAGGAGAAAATTGCAAGTTATCATGTCACGTCTTCGACTAGAGCATACTCGCCACATTCATGAATACATCCTCAACGGTAATAACCCTCCTACATGTGAAGTTTGTCACTGTGCCATAAGTGTCCAACATATTTTATCTGCGTGCGCATCTTAATACAACGAGTGAGTCGAGTACGACATCCCTCCTCCAATTGAATCAGCGTTAGGACAAACATGTAACTATGAAAAACTAATTTCCTTTCTAAGACGTATAAAGCTGCTGCACCGTATATGAAAATTCATTGTAAGAAATCAATATTTCTATGAAATTTGAATTGTCGCTAATAACTCTCGCGGTTGATGCGACATTGAATAAATGTAATTAAAAAAAATACATCTATGGTTTTCAACTCTTTGATAAAATGTTCTTTCTGTTTGGCCAATATACATTTTTGGACAAGAACAACAAGTGCGTTTATATACTCCTGACCTATCCAACACCGTAGTTTTATATTCATCGTTTTTATTAAATTTACTTAGACTTTCTTCAGAAAACGGTCCATAATATTGATTGATTTATCCAAATATGACAGTGTTCTATAAATCTTATCTTGAATTTGGGTAGACCTGGTCCATGACTTTTTATTTTAGTTTTTTAGAAAGAATGGAGTCTAAAATATCTACCTTATAACCGTTATCGACCGGGATTTGGAAATCACTCTCAGGCAGTGAAATATTCAATAGTCTCTGAAACATACTATTGAATGTAGCAACTATCTATTTTTCACATTTTTTTTTTTAAACTTTTGTTATTCTAATCGTTTTTGATCACATCAAGTGATATTTGATGAATTCGTGGTTTCATGATCCTTTTTCAGATTATGTGAATAATAAATTTGTTGTCAGTAAAGCCAAACAAACTGGATCATTTCTTCCTTGCAATCGTTCCAAAGATAGTCAATGTTTTCTCATAATTAATCAAAACAAAATTTGAATTCTTTCATAAAGAGTATATTTTGTGGTATATTTATTGAAAATCAAACAGTCTTGAAGATTTATACTTTGAAAATATTACATATATTCAAAACGTTCGTGATAGTTCGGTAAATATTTGAAAATGGAAACAATTGTATATCACTCAAATTTTCATTTGTTTGGCATTCGAAAATACGAGCACATAGCACCGGTCATGAAGGAATCAGGTTGGCTGCAACTAAAGAAACTCAGGATGCTGTACCTACTCACAAACACGGTCTTGAAGATCTGAATGTCTCATTATTTCACGAAAAAATTCAATTCATTCTCAAATATTAACAGCTTCTCAACTAGAAACAGGTCGGTGCTGGTCATTCCTGAACACAGTTCTTCTGTTTTCACTCGCAGCTTCTCATACAACGAAGCTAAATTCCAAAACCTCCTTCCTAGTGAATTCAGATCCTATTCGTTTTATTACGTCCCCTTTTCTCATGCTGACTGTGTCTCATGTGTTTATATATAAGATTTGGTGATTGATTAATAATAATTTTTAGAAAATGTATGTATTTACTGTAATTTTATTTTATTCGTTTCAAAATTCATTTTGTTTCTCGAAGGATGAGTATAAAAACCGCTTTGCTGATACTTCGACCATTCAACTCAATATTCTTTTGTATATTCCGTATTTTCTTATTTTTGTAATACTTGTCAAAATTATTGTCAATATCATCAGATTGATCATTTTGACAACAACTAATTCAATTAAACACTGATTAACTCCCAGGTTTTCATTCACAAAGAATGCATTTTTCCCAAACTCGATTTCCAATAATACTACATCATATATTTCAGACGCCCCTAGGTGCAAAAAGGGCTTCGAAGTTGTGCGAGTAGGTGCTCTCCCTTTTGAAACCCTAGTGGTACAATGTCACGTTGACTCGATTCCAGACGTGACGCGGTTTTCCTGGACCTACAACACCAGTAGGGGAGTCCTGCCCGTCCACGGAGCTAAAATGGAGAACCAGGGCAATGTGTCAATATTACACTTCACTCCCGGATCGGACGACATCGAATCGCTAGCCTGCTGGGCGTCCAACAGCGTCGGCCGACAGGCGAGTCCTTGTTTGTTCCACATTGTGCCTGCAGGTAGGTCAAAAGTTTTCAGTTTTCATTTATATTTCATGTTATTATCATTTCGCATGAGCTTTCATTCATGGTTTATAACTCTTTTTGTTCATTTCAAAAAGAAGAGTAATTCCATTTTACGCTACGAGTGAAATTTCAACGAAGGCACATCAGATCATGCAATCAAACGTCTTTTGAACGTAATATGTAAATCAAAAGAGATCAGCTCATCGTGATGACTAGTGTTCCCGAAGTTATCAAACAAAAGTATTTCTTGTATGTAATCAACAGAAACAGTACACAATTTCCATTTAGTGATTCGTGATTGATACAGTATTTTCCATCTTTATATAGGATCTTCCAACAAGGGCTTCCGAACATCTGTCAAATGAATTTCACTAGTTCAGACTTCCATTGCCTAATATATAAAATGATTTGTAATCCCCAAAACCACTAAAAAGAAAATATAAAAATGAATAGCTGAAAATAACAATTATATAAAGCAAAAATAACGTGAATGAAAAATAAAGAAATTTAAATGAAAATAAAAATGAAAAGTTCAGAGATTTCAAGCCACATTAGTTCACGACGTTTCGACTGTTAGTATCTACAATCATCTTCGGGTGATGACTGGACTAATTTCTTCGAGAGATGACTATTTATGGGTTTTTCGAGTACTTTCACGTATCCCCGCTTTCCATTTTTATCCCCGCTTCACTGGTTGAGTGGGAGATGACCGTTTGGCGGGAGTTGGCCATTTTTCGCTTGATGATGAGTTTCCATATGTTGCGTATCTCTACGCTGGCTTGGCTAAATTCGTTGTTGGAAAGCATGTATGCGGCTTTCTTAACGTTTTTCTAAACCAATGTTCCTCTCTGTGTATGATCTCAGCTTGGGAACACACCATGTTGTGTTGATGGGTCCAAACATGGTCTGCAATTCCTAATTCGCTGGTTTTCCCTCGATGTGTGTGTTTCTTGTGCTCGGCAATGCGAACATTCAATATTCTTTTAGTTTCACCAATATAGGATTTTTCGCACTCATCATTTTATATATTAGACAATAGAAGTCTGAACTAGTGGAATTCATCATGAAACATTGTCAATCACCTTCAAACAATCTGTCAAATCAGTTGATATTTATTCAGTCTGTTCTGCCAAATCACTATGGATGGATACAGCATTCAAAAAGACGTACAAATAGTGAAATTGTTTTTCAAAAAGGGTGTTCTGTTCGGGTAACGTTGCGCAGTTCGCCCATTTAACAGAGCCATAATCGTCCTACGGACGGAGGGGTTTTTCCTTCTTGTTTGAAGTTATTCCCAAAAAGGGCGAAAAAATCTTCCAAACAACTATGGACCAGTCGCTTTGCTATCAGTGATATCAAAAATCATGGAGAAAGTCGTATCACTATATCCTCAAATATTTGGAAGGCTTCAACATCTTCAACGATCATCAATATGGCTTTCGTAAACAAATATCAGCAAGCGACCTTCTATTTTGAATAACGCAGACGTGAAACATGGAGAGTCGAAAGCTGTTGCACTTGATATTTCTAAAGTATATGACCATGAGTGACATGAATGATTGCTGGCCAAACTTCGATGCTATGACTTGTCGGATAATTTTTGTGTATGGCTCTTCAGCTTCCTGAAAGAATGTTTTCTGTAAGTGGCCGTAGATGGATATCTTTTGAATACATTCACCATCACGATTAGATCACCCATACAATACTAGAAGACAAAAACATAGTGTTGTGGTTCCAAAATGTAACAAAACAGTGGGACAGAGGCACTGCAGCTATCTGCGTCCAAAAACTTGGGATTTACTTCCTGAAACCATAAACACTAGTTTAAACTACGTCGAGTTCAAGAAACAAATGGAAAATACCCTGAATAGTTATAACAGAGATGTATTTCAAAAAATCATTTCACTGTACAGCGTCAGACAATCGACAAAATCGAGGATTTAATATTAGTTGGTACGATAAATGCGATTGGGTAACCGGCTCTATTGAACGAGAAAAACTTCTTTATTCGCCCTGTATTTTATTTTTCGATTAGCTCTGTTCTATGGAAGAAAATTTGTTTTTTCGTTAATCAGCTGTCGCCCCCCTATGAAAGACAACTCACAAAAGTCGAAGCTTGTACGAGCTGAGGATCAACGAGGTCTTACTCACAACTGAATGTTGATTATTTGGCGAATCTAAAAGTAGACGAATATACTCTTATTGACATATCTTCATTTCATTGTCGATCCATACCTAGAGAAGTAATTTTTCTACAACCTCCTATAAAATGTGAGAAAGTCAGTTTGGAATTTCCAAAAGAAATATCATTATATCAAATGGAAAATATTCTACCGATTCTGAGTAACACTTCAATCAGTGGAATTGTTTCGAATACTATTTCTTTAAATCGTTTTAAGAAATTCCGAACATCATTTATATTTCCATATCTGAAAGTAAAATCGCTCTGCTATGCCACTGACAAGTATAAATGTACTCGTATTCACATCATACCCTGTCGTATCATGAGAGATAAGTAACTCTGCGAAACTCCTCTTCCTTTTAATTCGCTCCCGTAAATTCCGAATCGTGAGCAAACTTCAGTGTTCATTGTCGCTGGCATAACGCCTGAAATTGAATTCGTTATATTTAAAATTAGGTAGTTTGATAATAAGGTAAAGTTTATACTCCACGAAAATTTGATAATATGAGTCGAAGTAATTTCATTACCATATTCGCATTTCCAAGTCTCATCCGGGCTTATGAATATTCAAACTACTTAACCCAGTAATTACTTACTTCGCTGAGTACTCGAAACCACGATGAGGAAATTCTCTGAAAAATATCGACGTTTATCATTAATTCGAGTGTAACAGCTCCAAAGCCATAATAACTGCCGCTTTGGAATGCGTTGGGTGGTCTATATGCATCAGGAGTCAGTTAGCATAGTTGTACATTTGCATTTCTACAGTTCAGTTATCTGAATACAGAATGATAGTGGAAATTCTGGACAGGCTGTTACAACGAATAATGTTGCTCAGAATAAAATCAATTTTCCAATCTTTGAAATGAGGCTTTCTGAAATAAAATCATTTATAGGATTTCATCTATTGGCCATGAGAAATATCGCCTCGTAAATGATTTTTGCACTGCAGTCCTTGTCTGTTGCGACAGGAAATCAAGGAAGCGGACAGATTCAACCGTGTTATGCGACACATGTCAAATGATTGACAGTGCCTAGGTATCTACAACGAAGCCTTCGGGATACCAGGTTATGTTCAAGAGTTTGGAGACATGAACCATATTTCTTAGCACCAAAGAGACCACAAGTATGAACCGAAGGAAAGGGAGTAATCTAGTGATTCCTGTCGACGACAACTACTCAGAAAGTCTCTACGAAGGGTAATGGAAAGTTATAGAATGCCTCAACAGAAGAAGGTTTGATCCACAGAGAATAGGTATTGAAAAGGATAGAAAGAGCCGAGAAAAAATTGTTTATAACATTGGATCAAAGGATCAACGTACTCTCCTCAGAAAAAGAAGACCCATTGGGCTATTATACATATATCATAGTTCATAATTGGTTGTAATAACAATGCGCACCACCTGGCCTGTAGATGCATTGACTTTAATAAATGAAGTGAGCATTCATTACCGTTCATTATGGAATACTAGCGAATCCCCTTCGGCTCCTCACGTTTGCAATTCTGATAAATAAATTCTCCAATCAGAGATTTGAGGTAACTTTATTTTATTTACGCGCCATTTTCGTCCACTAATGGCACGTCATTTGGAGTATTGAAAAATCCTTTTCTATTGCACATTGACAACGTTACACGAATATTCACATAAAGTTTCAACCTCAGAAAATATAGCATTACGGAGAAACAGTGACGAACAGGTAATTTTCATATGTAATCGGTACCCTTTTATGAACTGTGGGGGTGAACCAGTTGAAATATTCAGAAACTCTTTTCAATTGCATATCTACGACATAAAACGAACCTAAATACAAAATTTCAGCCTCCGAAAATATAATAGTACGGAGAATCAGTGATGAAAAGGTAATTTTCATGTGTGAACGCTCCCCTTTCATCACCAGTCAGTATCCGAAAACATAGCGGTACGGAGAAACAGTGATAAAAAATAATTTTCATATGTTAGCGCTCCCCTTCAACCCCTACGGGGGGCGCCTCGGTTGATATATTTCAGAAAGCTTTCTCACTTCGCATCTAAGATCTAAGAAGCATCTATATTTTGTGATGCACTGTTTGGAACCTCTGGTGCAGTAATGTGTAAATATATGTTTTTATATTTTATTACACACTGTACAAGCGTACTTGTACGAATTAGAGGCTTTAGAACAATCGGGTGCTCGTCGACTACAGCGTATTTCGAATAGCTGTCTACGTTTCTCGTTTGGTATACGGAAATACCACCATATATCCCCAGCAATGCAAGAATCAGGATGGTTAAATGTGGGTAAACTTAAAACTCTACACCTTTCTACCAACACACATAAAGTTTTGAAATCTCGAGAACCTGATTACTTACTGAATAAGCTTAAAACATTTTCTACGATTTACTCCAGTTCTGGTTATTCCCAGACTCAAATCTTCCATCTTCACCCGTTGCTTCTCGTATATGCACCCACATATTATAATCAACTACCCTCCAAATTTCGATCATACAGCATTGAAATTTTTTTAAAAAGCCTGAAGATTTACTTAACTCTTCAGCCTCTTATCCGTTCCCGACTTTGGCATTTCTAAAATGTATATTCTAAAGTGAACAAAAACTGATTTTCTGATATTGTTAACTCGACTTGATTTTTTTTTGTTTTCATATCATTTAATTATAGTTTCTCCCAGTGAAAAATAGCCTTGGCTGATACTCCGCCTATTCACCATATACTGGGAGTTTTTTGTTTTTGTTCCTGTATATTGTTTTATTTTATTTTTGTCTATTCCATTTGTATTTTTATGGTGAATAAAGACGTATTATTATTATTGTCATTTTTATTAATAATTGGAAACTTCCCGTGAAAGTACCTGTATAAGAGAGACAAATCTCCAAACCTTCTTCGATATTTCATACTATTAAGGTATCTGTGATGATAATTTGATTTTTGATTGAGATCTTATTTATGATTTGTGGTTAAAATTCCACAGTACTTCTATATCCCAGATATTCAATTAGAAATCAATATTTATTTTCTCTTCAACAACGTAGGGACCTGAACTGAGGAGTGAATGAATGTGGTTGTTGCAATCACGTATTATATATTTCCAATGAGTTATGAAGTTTTCAAATTCATTTAGTTTTACTTCAACTCGTTTGGAATAAACACATAGTACAATGAAATGAAAATTTCTAAGAGAATATCATTCACAACTCCCATGAAACTGTTCCTTTACCAATATTTCCAAATGAGAATCAATGATCCCATTCAACTCAGGGGTTATATTACAGTAAGAACACTGAAAGTTTTATTCGCGCTATTACTTATCAAACGCGGTTTTGTTCTGTGGAATTTATAGCGTTTCATGTTCTATAAAAGGAAAATATTATGGCTCGGATCTGAGGTTTCCTTACGACTTTTTTTGCGGAAATAATACCCAGATTTATAGTCACATGCACCGAAAGAAATGGATGGAGGGATTCTGCTGACTTTTTAATTGTCTCTAAATTGTTATATGGCTCGGATCTGACAGGTATTACTTCGACATCATTATTTCAGTTGATTGCATCTAGAATGTTATTTAGAAAATGAAAAAGTCTAGCGTAACATCTTGATGGTTTTTCAATATGAGTAGTGACATTAACTCAGCCTTTTTTTAAATGTTTTCCAACCGGATATTTTGATATCAAGACAGACAGTTTCGTTTGGAAAACTGTTTCGAACCGGAAGAGAACTGTACAGATCTCAGCAATTTTTGATGCTTCACAGAACTCAGATCACACCTTCTTTGGAGTATTGGTATCATGTATGGAGCTCCAAACTTAAACATATCCTGAATCTGCTGGATTCCATCTAGAAAACAGACATCAGCCTGATTGGAGACGCGAACATCCTTGCAACCTTGATAATTTGTAACATCGAAGAAAGGATGGCGATTTGTTTTTCTACTCCACCGAGAGCGGTATATATCAGAAATGAGCGACAGACTGTGGCGGCTCATCTTTTCGAAGGTTCAACTCAGTACACCTCCTCATACTTAACTGTTCGAAAAGTCTTCCATTTGGAGAACTGCGTTTATGTGGAATGAACTTCATGGAAACATTTTCTCAAATGGATTTTATCTTTTTCAACGATTTATATCCTATGTAGATCGCTTTTTCAGCACAGCTGCTGCTTCGAAAGCGCCTGTAGTGCTTGAATTTTTTCCTTGAAAAAAAAATAGATAAATGAGTCGTGAGGATATGACTAATGGACAAATTTTCAAATATGGCTTATTTTTCATATACTTTCTCTTCGAGAAGGTAAGTTGGATAATAATGTATTTCTAAGAGTTATCTACTAAGTTTTGCTACAGTATCAGTAGAAAACACATTGTCGTAATATTTCAATTTCACCCAATGCTTGAAAAAGAATTTCTTTATGCGTTGCTCTCGTCGTAACAGTCATATACTCTTGAATTTCGACTTCGATATTTCTCAAATGCATAAATGCTTTCGAAAAATCACAAAGCAGATTCATCAGAGTATTTGATGTCTTCTAGAAATTTTCTCTTCCAATTGATTCGAGTCGATATATGGATGATATATATATATATTCAATTCAACAGAATTTATTCCGTTTCGTTAGACATTAGACGTTTGACATTTCGAAATATTTTTGAAAAAAATCAGTCATTGATAATTCACTCCACTCATCTGAGATAAAAGTAACGGCTCAAAGATATACGTTTTAATAGTAAAATTGAGGTTTCTCTTCGGAACATTCAGCACGGACGGCGAGTAATGGTAATAAATATACAATTGTAACGGTCAAGGAACGTAAAGACTGAGTGGAGTTCCTTGTAGTTGTCGAGCAGAAGCTGACCTAAATGACTATTACGTGCAAAATAGTTAGTTCCATTCATGACCATCGCTTCTGAAGTGAGGTTTCACTGGAGGTCACATATTTCCAGAGTTGAAAATAACTATATAATGAAAATCCGCATAGTACACTTTTTCGAAATATTCACATTGAACAAAAGTTAAATCCAATATGAATTTTGGTGAAAACCCCGATTTTCAGTCTTTTGATGGATAATCTCTGCTAATTCTACTCTTCGAAACAGATTTCATTCACTGATATTACTTACAAGGCCTATCAATGAAACAGATTATGATGATATTTATTTGCATCTCAGTTGTAATAATCATATATTTAAATATTATGACAGGAGGCCTAAGTACAGCTATACAATTGTGATATATACAGATATACAATAGTTCGAAATTACTTCGAACTCCTTCATTAGTAGGTTAGGTTTGGATAGGTCCATTCGACCCCCCACCGCAACCCGCAAAGATTTATTGTTACTCCCACCTATTGACACTCGACCAAATAGACCCAGCTCCTTAACGAAGCCGATTAGTTTGTATAGTGAGTGATCTTTCAGGTCAGATGGTAAGAGTGTGGCTCTGCCGAACTTTAAAAACCTGATTCAGTCCTCAGCGGGGTAGGCACAAAGTATGTGCTCTGATGTTTCATCGTTGATGAGGTAGTCTGATAGTCAAGGTGCAAGATTCCCACCTTGATACCCGTGATAACCTTCCAATATGAGGGTTTCTGCACCTGACGATGCCCTAGATTCAATCATGCAAAGACCAAAAACCAGGGCTTTTTCGCCTCTGGTTTTGGTGATTCATCACTTGAGCGCAAATGTTTGCCTAACCTGCACATGAGGGGTTTATTCCTCCACCTGAGACAGATTCTGTGTACGCATCTCAATAATTTGGTGTAAGGCGGTTTTATAAGTTACCCCGCTTTTGAGGAGACACTTTAGTCGTTTACTCGTTCAGTCGTTTAGTCGTTCACCACCAAATATTTTTTCAGGTTCAGTTATTGGATGAGGAGTAGGGAAGTTGAGAAGTTGTCGCTTTTGAACTGAATTTATAGGGGGGTCAATTGGAGTCGTTAACTCAATATCCATCTCCTCTATAGACTCGCTTCTGAACTAAATTCACAGGGAGGTCAGTTGAACTTGTTAACTCAATATCCAGCTCCTTTGTAGACTCGCTCATGAACTACATCTACAGTAAGGTCAGTTGGACATCCATCTCCTCTATAAACTCAGCGTCAGAAAGAATTTTCAAGTTTACTCTGTCCGTAAAAGTCCTACGAGTGGGTAATAAAAGAATGTCAATCACAGCAGTGCCCCGTATCACCGTGACAAGGCGATGCCACAGCGAGATGGTGCGCGGTATCTCGAAGGTTCCGTAGCAACAGCTGATAGGCTCAGTATCATTCATCGTCTCGAA
>WOGN01003156.1:511-15643 GCA_015342105.1 Leptinotarsa texana
AACATGTATCGGAACGTTAAAAAGTTTCGAAATGTCCTTAACTTTGGTATATCGAAAAAAAGAATTACTGCCTTAACAATAATCTATTCATTTATCTTACCCGATCAAAGTGGTAAGGAAGAATATTTTCCAGTTTCTAATCCTTAATCTGTTCTATATTCAATTAATCTGGGATTCATTCATTCCAAATGGGATTTTCGTGAACGAAAAACCAATTTAATCACTCTTTATTAGATCTCAGAGGAGATGTCATGAAATAACCTACTTCATACTTGAAGGGATGAAAATGAAACCAAGATAACAAGAGTAATTTGAATTGGAACAATGCTAATTTGCTCTGAGGTTTTGGGTTTGATATTTATTAATTATGAAAAACTTTGACCTTTGAAGAGTAAATAATATATTCATTGAATTGCTAAGACATACCACTTTGAGAGAATGTTAATGAGATAGAAAAGCTTGTAGGAAACATCACACATTCACGAAAAAAAGGAACAACTTGAGTTCAAATGACACAAAAAATAAGTTTTTTATTATTTCAAGATAGTGCATCAACCACTAGGGTTATTCGCGCTACGTTATATTACAAAACATTACACGATCTGATATGAATGGTTTATATTTTTAGGAATCAATAATTTTTTTGGAAAAGAAAGTTTTTGGCACTCTACTACTCCATCTGATACAAAAAACAAGGATGAGGGAATCTTCCAAGGAAAGGAAGCAAGTAATCGATTCTAAAATAAGTAACTCTATACATGGATGTGTAAATCGTGCAAAGAAGTAACTTTCAGACACAAACTGAAAGAAAGTCCTCCTGAAACAGATACTTTCATATAAACATTGAATTACACGAAGGAAAAAAAATTCTTTCGAAACAAAGACTTCTATATGAACACAGAAAACTAGACGTTGTTTAAAATACAGCACCTCGAATAGGATCTCATCGAAGGAGCCCAAGAAATCTGCAAAGCAAATGAAGCCCCTTTTAGGTATCGTAGACAATGTATAAGACTCTCTTGTGCAACAAAACCAACTCATTTTACATATAATAATACTTTTCAACTCGTTTCAAACAAAATTTTACGGGACATCCAAGAACGGACTTTCCTTTCTATATAAGGATAAACAAATACTTGGAACAATTGAGGCATATACTCTCTCCATTATTTTCTAACATAAAAACAACCCCTAATGAACCCATTCAACCAGTGACTAAACCTATATGAGAACCATGTAACTATGTACACTGATGCCCCAAAAATAGATTAGGAAGTTGCCTTAGCTGTAGTATCGCTGGATAAAACATTGAAATACAAACTACCCCCAAGCTACATACATATACACAGCTATACTCTTTGTAATACTACAAGCATTAATATTCTTAAAAATTCATCCTGTTGATTGTAACAGTCTCTTTGAGTGCTACTCAGGCAATCCCATAATATTACTAATGAAAAATGGACTCTATAGAATCGAAGAGTTGGAAAAAAAGTTATGGCATCTCATAGGTCGTATAAATAAAATTCATTTGTGGTAATTGTGTTTTTATTCATTTCATTAAAGTGATCATGAGTTACTACAAAATAAACAAGTCATCAGTCTCACATATTCCGTCCTTAGATAAATCAGCGTTAAATCATGCTTTTACTGGTAATTCAATATGTTCTATTGTATGGTTGATTGCCGTAAAAAATAATGTTACGCTGATAATGGAATCTTGTGATGTCACGTTTTCTTGGATTTTCCAGATTCGATAGTCTCCATTGACTCTAATTTGAAAGGAAATATTTTCAAAAAATGTTTGACGAATTCTAACATATTGCTTTGGATGTACCATTGCTGCAAAGTTTCCAAAATACGAATATAATACCACTTACCAAGCCTTATTATAAGCTTTCTCGAAGTTGAAAAATATTGCTATGAAAATTTATGGATGTAGCCGGTTACTACGTGGTAAAAAAAATAATAAAGGAGAAATAATTATAATTGAAATAAAAATGTCAAAAAACATAGAATGCTACAATTTTCTTTTCTTCATATTGCTATATATTTATGTAAATTTGAGGATGCCTCATGTATTTCTGTGTCTGAGCTGGAATTGAATTCGGAATACTGAAAGACCTACGAGCAACTCTTAGTGACACTTGTAATGTTGAAAATGTCATGTTATTTTTGTCAATCATTTATACGTTTTATTTAATTTGAATACAATGATCATGTAATGGTATGTAATATAACGTAGCGCTAATAACCCTAGTGATTGGCGCGCTAATCTTGAAATAAAAAGAATTGTGCCAGCTGTTTTGAAACGTTATATTGCCACATACATTCAAGAAACAATTTATTATGAAATTTTCACAATAAATTATGGATTTTCATGAAGTATCGGTCACATAAATGACACACATATTATGGTCAATTACTGCTTTAGACTGAACTTCCAAGTGGAGTCGGTTTCCTGGAATATTGAGATTTCAAATACTCCAGCGAGCTATGTTCAAATATGATTATTAACCAACCATGTTTAATTTTCACTGGAGGATTATCATAATCGCGCAAACCGCGATGAAATGAGGAGCTCATTGTTTGCACATAGTTACTGTGCGTGGAAAAGATTAGTATCACCTCTAGTTGGTAATTATGCATTTCCCTCAAAGCGTTATGAATTGGTTATTCTACTCAGGATTCATCCTGAAATCATAAACTTTCATACTTCTGCTGCTGATGAAATGAAATAATTCCAGAACATTCCAAGTCCATCTGAATGAAGTTTAATTTTTTTTCAATTCTTTACTTCATTCGAGAAGGAAAATTATTGAAAATTCCACTATAATTTTTTCAATTTATACACTGAGCATTCGTTACGAAATTAAAACAGACATTATTTACAGAAACGGTATATAAAGTAATAATTGAAAAATAAACTCTCACAGGTTAGGGGCGCGGGGGCAAGTTGTTACAATTTTCAGATAATTGTAATACGACAAAAGCTATCGAATAATTTATACATTTGATTGCTTTTATCGTTTATAGTTAGTCTATTCAGCTACTGAAATTTCATTGAAAAGTTACCAAAATTTATGTTACTTTTTCACAATGAATAATTTAACAAATAAAGTCGATTTTAACAACTCACCCCCAATTTGGGGCTTAGTTGTTACATTCAACAACTTACCTCGATGAAGATGATTTCGATAGACGCTTGTAATTTTGCGAGTTGGTTAGTGAACTAGCGGTGGAAAATCCACATAATGTTTTTAACATTTGCTTTAGTGATGAATGTTCTTTTTTTTCTAAATGACTCAGTTAATCGCCATAATTTTCGCTATTGGGCTGATTCAAATCTTCACATTTTTCATGAAGTGCCTACTCAACGTCCACAAAAATTCAATGTATGGTCTGGAATTTTTGCTGACCGTATTCGTTCGTCCGAATTAAAAAAAATGTACACCGTTGTTTCGAGAATTCCAAGATCTTTCAAACGATGTGCGACTCTCCTCAAGTTGACTATTAAAATTGTAAGGGTTGTTCACCCTTCTGCTCCGAGGTTGAAGTGACGACGCTGTGAATTGGGAAAAAAACTGTCCCCCTCCCAATAAAAATCGATCTGACTGAGCGTTTTTTATGATTTGCAAGATCAGTACCAAAACATCAATTTCAAGTTTCCGATGGACTACCCTGTATATTGAAACGTACGGTGCCCTGCGGGACACCTCAAATTACAATCTTCTCATACTCCATAGTCAATTTTCTCTATTTCCTATTGGTTAAATAATGTTTGAAGAGATCCAGGACAACTTCTCTTATACTTTTATATATTAAAAACAATCATAAATACTTCTATGAATTTAATGAGTCTTCAAAATCCATTAAAAAAAGATCTCGTTCTATTGTGCTTTCTCGAAGTAATTGGGTATTTATCTGTTTAAATCACCTTAATATCAAGAAAAAGTTTCGGTTCTAAAATAAAAACAAAATTCTTCAAGACATAAGAATGCTTTCAAGAGACTCGGAGGAGAAAACTCAAATCAAATGAATGCGACATTCCAGACAATATCGTGAAATTCTGTTCGCTCCAAAGGAGGTAAATCGGTATTTGCGACGATCATTTGAACGAAACTCAAATATTTATATGAGGTAAACGTTGAAAGCTTTTGTGTACAACATGGTTTTCAGTTCATTTGAACAGTTTCGAATTGGATAAATTCCATCAAACTCGCATTCGTAGACTATTTCAAGTGAACGCAGATATTTGCATTTTCTCTTGAAAGACCGTTTTTCTCTTAGATAAGATGGTGAACAGATGGAAATGTTTACGAAACGTTCACACAATAATGAAAAATATTCAAAATGCATCAGCTATGTATCTGAAACAAAATCATTATGTGAAATTTAGGTACAAACATATGATTCGATATTTTGACAACTCAGTTGCCCACTATTTGGAACTTGAAACATTTACGTTGGAATTGTAAAGGCTGCCTTTTAAAAGTTTGGGACATTGTTCCGAACCAGAAAACTGTACACACCTCAGCAATTCTTTTTTTTTATTTAATATAACCGCATCAACTAAAAAGTTTATTAGCGGTGAACTACAATTTTAATCACACTTACAATCATATTAGATGTACAATATTTACAGATATTAGATACTTTAGTAAATTCTCATATTTATCTGGATTCAAGGCATCACTGAGTTCTTCAGGTAGTCGTGTTGACAATCTCTCCTCTCTGTAGTCAGGACACATCCTGATGTTTCACATCTAATTCTACATCACAGGAAACACATCTTTTGCGGTTTTCTTTCTTCAGTAGATGCTGGTTCGAGAGAGTGATAGGTAATTTTGGAAGGATTGATTGTTTTGAGCTTGTTATTCTCCAGAGCTTGCCATCTTTCCTTCCATGTATTTATTGTTGATTGTTGTATTTTATGAATCAAATCTTCATGTGGTACACAGCGAGTTGATAGACTGTGTGGGTTTGAGTTAATCTTTCTAGATAGTGTGTCCGCAGTTTCGTTGCCAACTATTACTACGTGTGAAGGAACCCAAACAATTATAATACGTTTTCCAATTCCAGTTAGTTTTCCCAGTTCTAGTTTGATACACATAAGGAAGGAATTTCTGGGATATAGTTGTTGTATACCTTGTATAGCACTCAGTAAATCGGTGAAGACGACGGCATCTTCCCCATGTTTCCTGCAGTGTGCAAGAGCTTTGCTATGTCGAATAGTTCTCCCGTATATATACTAGCTTCTGATGGTAGTTGATAACTGTAGCTTGCATGATCTGTGATCACTGCAGTCCCTACACTTTTTAGGGGCGTGTTTTAGATGCATCCGTGTATATGTGGGAGTAGTTCGCATACTTGGAGGCTACTTCAGAAAAAGCTCTCCTTACGTGCATTGCAGAAAAATCAATCTTGGGATATTGGGTTAGGATGGTATTGCAATCAGGAAGCGTTATTGTCCATGGAGGAAGTACCTTCATGTTCAGAGGGAGAATGTTGTGACTTATAATTGGGTTATTCGGTATTTTGGAAATCCTGGCGTAAAGAAGAAGTTGTGAATTACGGTAATACTCAAATGTTTCACTGAAGCGATTAGAAAATATATTGTGATAGCTAGGATTATTTTTATTTGCTGATATTTTTGCTGCATATCTTAGCATTAGGTTGAGTCGACGAAGTTCTAGAGGTGGTTCTACCACCTCAACAAGTTGCTCACTATTTGGAACTTGAAACATTTACTTTGGAATTGTGAAGGCTGCCTCTTAAAAGTTTGGGACATTGTTCCGAACAAGAAAACTGTACACACCTCAGCAACTCTTGATGCTTTATGAAGCTGAGATCAGACCTTAAGTGGAGTATTGTTCTCATGTATGGAACTCCGCCTCCAAACATACCCTGAAGCTGTTGGACTCCATCCATCTGCCTGCAACCTTGAACATCACTTGCAACCTTGATAGTCTGAAACATCGAAGAAAGGTTGGAGACTTCACGTGAGGTATTCAAGTGACTTGGCAAATCTGATTCCTCGAAGTCTACTGTTTGAGAACTGTTTCATTTGGAGAAAGGCGTTTATGTGGAATGAACTTCCTGAGATCGTTTTTCCAAATGAACTTAATCTCCAGCAATTCAAATCCAATGTGAATCACTACTTTCGCACAGATACCGCTCTTAGAGCGCCTTAAAGATATTTATCCGGTGCTTGTGTTTTGTCCTTATAAAAAAGGAAAGATGACATCATGCACCACAAATTATTTTCAGATAATTCAAATATATCCTTCAGGTGAATAAACGAACGAAATCGACCATTTAGAGAATGTTATTCAGTATTCATTACATGCCATTTTGATTATTTCTGAGGGCAACAGCAGCACGTAACGGATTTGTTTGGTATTAGGGACCGTTACAGTTATTTCAAGAGTTAGGATAAACATTTCCTTTCTGTGTTGGTTATGATGTCACGATTAGGAATGCGGGCATATTCAAGTTAGCTCGTTAAATTTTATGCCACGGAATATCGTGAAAGGGAAAGGTCCACAGGGAATGGAAACCGCCGATGTAGATTTTTTATTCGCAAATTCATTCTCATTCACAAGTCCCTGGAGAATAATCAAAAATTCAATAGGTGAATGTATGTACGTACCGCTGCACGAAAGTACGAAATGATCTTAGGGTATTCGTAGATCATGGACACATTCATGCGGGATGATTGAATTTAATACAAATGCTAAATGCTAATGTATGAAGTATAAAAACAATATTTACGTCCAATCAATAATATATGAAACGACTATAATGACAATAATTTCAAAGTGTAGCTTCACGTACACCTTGGAATAAGACTCAGGATTTTTCATTTATATGCATGTCGCTGAATGAGTTATGGCAGGAGTACCAGAACCGAATTGTTTCAATCGTTGCAACAGGGTAATGGTTGAATATTCGACTACTGCATCCGTCCTACAAATGGAATACAAATATCTTTTGCAATCTCATCAAAAAAATACATAGCTGAGCATAAGATGATGGAAGTTCAAAAAGTCCAAAAAGCTTTCTACCTAATGAAGTAAATCTCCTGAAAATAACTACATTTCTATTTGAATGAAATTCTTATGGATAGTATTAACTAACCAAATGCAAGTCTATATACAGGGTGTTCCGTCTCAGACGAGACACCCCGTATATTTCTCATCCCATAGGAAGTGGAAAAATTTCCCGAAATACGTCGAATGATTTTGTTTGGTGTACATCTTTTGACGTATATTTTAGGCTTCAACGAGCAACCCTCTAATAGGGGGGCTCTTCAACCTCTCAAATTCGAAAGGTCTTAGAAGTCTCTTCACAACGTTGTATGAAAAACGTAAATTTGAATAACGGTTTTCCCCAAAAATCAATTTTGCAGTTCGAATGAGCCACCTGAAATAATTCAGTTATTTTTACATGTATAAGCCCATTTTTATTAAGCCCTTTTTATAAACTTAAACAATCCTCAAAAAATCACATTCTTGAAAAAAATAATTGTTTTATCATCATGTTTACAATAAAAAAAATCAAATCTGCGTGTTCAAATCAAATGTTCAAATTATCCTCCATTGACTTCCGTACAATGAAAACCGTCTCTGACGGTTGGAGTTACGACGACACTCATTCACAATTCTTTGGCGTAGTTAGACTTGTGATGTCCCCACAAGAAGAAGTCCAGAGGGTTCAGGTCAGGAGATCGGGCAGGTCACTCCATAGGATCTCTTCTGCCAATCCAACAACCGGTGTATTGCAAACTGAGGTATTGGTGAACTGGTGCGACATAGTGCGGAGGAGCTCCGTCTTGTTGAAAATGCAATTGTTGTTCAAGTAGTAGAGGATCGTTTTCTACTTGTTCAGTTATTAACGTATCAATGGTTAATTCTGGATGTTGAGTGTGAGCTACTCGAAATACATGAGAATTTGTATCGCTCCAAATTCTACAGTTATGCAGGTTAACCTCTCCATTGAGTAAAAAAGTGCATTCGTCAAAAAACCAAACATTGTACAAGAAATGAGGGTTATTTTTGATACGCTCGGACATACTTTCGCAGAACCCTTGCCTTCGATCCCAATCATCATTTAATTCATGAATTAATGCAATTTTGTACGGATGGAACTTGTGTCTATGAAAAATCTGAAAACGTTAGATTGATTAATACCGGAAACTGCAGAAAGTTGTCGTACAGATTGCGTGTTTAGCATTAGTTGGACATGTCCCAATACCGCCACAGCTGCTCCTACATCATTTACTATTCCAAAGGGTGCCCTTTTCTATCCATTACTGAACCCGTCTCCACAAATTTTTAAATCGATTCCAGTACGTACTTATGGCGAACGCTACGTTCAGGATGGTTTTGGTTAAATATCCTTGCAGCCGCTCGGGCACAATTTTGTTTTTGGTAATAAAGGCTAACCAGCTCAACACGTTCTTGCAATGTGTACACCATATTTTTTGAAATTTCAAACAAATCAGCAAAGTAGTAACTAAACAGATTGATTTCAATTCTGAAATAATCGAAGAAACGTTACAACAAGATAATCACCCTTTAGCACAAAAAAAAATTTAAGGCAAGATAAGGAAATGTTTTGCTGTTTTTTTATTTATTAGTTTGAGAGAAAGTATCAGTGTATGAAAGTCAATGGGGGACAATTTGAACAATGGATTTGAACATGCAGGTTTGATTTTTTTGATTGTAAGCATGATGATAAGACAATTAAATTTTTCAATAATGTAATTTTTTGACGATTGTTTGAGTTTGTAAAAAGGGCTTGATAAAACTGGGCTTGTACATTGTAAAAATAACCAAATTACGTTGTAAAAAGGCTTTCAACACCTTTCAAATAAAGTATCACTTAACCCGTCTCCCCTATTCAAGTTTGAGGGATTGAAGAGCCCCCTATTAGGGGGTTGCTCGTTCAAGCCTGAAATATACGTCAAAAATGTTCACCAAACAAAATCATTCGACGTGTTTCGGGAAATTTTTCCACTAACAATGGGATAAGAAATATACGGGGTGGCTCGTCTGAGATGGAACACCCTGTATTTATCAGGTATCACTTTTAGTTATTAGAAAACGATGCATTTTGCTTATTCCATAAAAATATATAAGCATACAGGGTGTTTATTAGATATGCGGCAAAACTGTAAGCTACTATTCCTTGGACTAGTCTTAGGATATTTTCTCCTTTGATGATTTTTGATAGGATGCTTTATTTCGAAGATATGGAACGAAAAAGAATTTTGACAATAACAATGTATTACCAAATATTATATGTAATCAGTTAACTAATTTAGGTGATCAAATAATTTTTCTGAAAAAGGGGTTGGTTGGGTAACAGGATCAATTTTTTCTTAAAAAAACAATGGTAATTCTTGCCGACGTTCGAATTTATCTAAATTCTTCTTCAGGGCTCTGTATTTATGAAAACTTATTGTTACAGACCCCTGAAGAAGAATTTAATTAACTTCGAAACGTCGGCAAGAATACAATTGTTTTTTAAGAAGAAATTGATCCTGTTAACCTGTAATGTTTCCTAATCTTATGGTTTCTACTTACCTTCGCCGCAGTAGACCAGTATACCAAAATTGTTATGGTCGAAATTCTTTTCCGCCCCGTTTTCATGAAAGAAAAAGTCCAACATAAGTACTAATTTTCGACTTTGTTCATTACTGTCCTAAAATAATTCATGTTTAAGATCAGACTATTGAATTCCCGATGACCACACAAACTGGAAAATACTATGTTTGAAGGTGATTGACAATGTTTCATGATGAATTTCAGTAGTTCGGAATTCCATTGTCTGATATCATATGAAATGATTTGAAATCCCTGAAAGAACTAATAAAAAAGGAAGAATTAAAAATAGCTGAAAATAACAATTATATTAAGCAAACAAAAAACTGAAATGAAACGATAGTAAAATTTAGTAAAAGTACACGGTTTAGTATTTGAACCACTAATCCAGCCACCATCAGTCGACTAAAAGAGGAATCATCCAGACTGCATTAGATGGTGCTTTCGGGCTCTGTAATACGGGCTCTCGAGAATGAACTAGACATCATTAAAAATGATCTTCAACGGAATGGCTACTCCAAAGCGGTGGTGGAACAGACTTTGGCTAAGAGACAGCAGGAGCCTCGCAAGGAAGAGAAGCATCACAACTAGTGCTTGCACTTCCCTACACCAGAGGATTATCGGAAAGGATAAGAAAAATTGGATCCAAGTACAACATCAGAACCTGCTTCAGATCTGGAAACACTAACCGTAGCAGTTCCACAAAAACCAGGCCACCAAACGCGGATAGCGATTCCAAGAATTGAATTTACTGGATACCCTGTGAGTGCGGTATCCGGTGAAACTAAGAGGCCATTGAATGTTCGCATTCCCGATCATAAGAAACATACACAGATCGGGGGAAACAAGGAAATCAGGTATAACAGAGCATGTTTGAGCCCATCAACATAACATCGAGTGGTCCTAAGCTGAGATCATGCACAGGGAGGAACATTGGTTTAGGAGGAAATTCAAAGGAGCCGCATGAATGTTGTCCAACAATGTATTCAGCCAAGCTAGCGTAGAGATACGCAACATATGGAAACCCATAATCAAGCGAAAAAGGAACAACTCCCGCCAAACAGTCATCTTCTACTAAACCGGTGAAGAGAAAAAAGGAAAGCGGAGATAAGTGAAAATACTCGAATGACCCATAAATATTCATCTCTCGGATGAAATAATTCAGTCACCCGAAGACGATTGTGGATAATAACAATCGAAACGTTGTGAAGTAATTTGGCTTGGAGTCTCTCAACTTTTTATTTTTTGTTCAATTGTTTTATTTACACTTGTATTTAATTTCACTATTATTTTATTTCAGGTTTTTTTGTTCAATATAATTGTTATTTTCAGCTATTCATTTTTGATTCTTCCTTTTTTATTAGCTCTTTCCGGGATTTCAAATCATTTTATATAATATCAAACAATGGAAGTCCGAACCACTGAAATTCATCATGGAAAATACTGCAGACTATAGAGGTCAATATAAAGATAATGGGATTGCCTTGAATAGTTTCGTACGAAATTTAAAGAATTATTTCATTTAGAATGGGAGATGAAAGTATATTGGGCAAAGTTTTGAACTAAGTGCAAACGCACCTCAATATTATCGATTTCGCATTCACTAATAACTTTCAACTCGACTAAAATATCTTCTGCCAATGTGCCATCACCTTTTGAATAGTAGGCTGAGCAGCAATTTCCTGCAGTACTTATTTATTTTTTATCCCATTTTTTCAATTGAATAACCTTATTTCGATAAAGTTGATCTTTACCTGAAGGACCAGGAATAACTCTGAGAAGAACTCCGAGAGCATTATATTTGAGAATTCGGCTATTACAGTAACCATCAGCTAGAAAGATTTCTCCAGTGGTTGCCACGGCAATGGACGTGGGCATGCACAAATGTTTGGGGTCCGGTCCTGGACGAAAACGTTCACCAAATGTCAAAGTTGGTTGTAATTCTCCAGGTTTGAACTGCAAAAAAATTATGTTCAATTTTTTATACTGCTCTTTGAAGTACATTATTCAAGAGATAATGAAGTTTAACAGTGTATTTCACTGTCGGAGTTCTCTTTTCCTCATTTCAAATTAGTTCTTTAAGTACTCATGATGGAAACAATATCAGAGTATCAGTTGAATATTTTATTTGGATGAATGACTCAGTTCATCAGATGTTGTGACAGTTGCTTTAAGAAGACCGTTTTAATCTTCGAACTGCCTTCATACTTTGAGAGCTACTGAAAATACAGCAAGATATAGGATAGAGAAAATAACTTTTGTCTGATTTTCGCTGAGTTTTTTATTTGTTACAATCGGTTTAGGTTTGTTGAACTGATACATTTTGTCAAAACAAGTCCTTAAATATACAATGATTACAGTCAGGTACCTGCAATAGGAAAATTTGTAGAACATCGGCCGTGAAAGCCTACACACAATCTGAAAAAAAATTTTAAAAGCCAAAGCCATATTCATCAAACAGAAAAAATAAAGATTTCGATATCTATCTGTCATTCTATTCTGTTGGAAATCTGTTTTTCCCTTAAATCTGTTTTATATGTTTTAAAAATCTGTTTTTAAATCTGTTTTTCCGTTAACCAGCTGTTGCACCCCTATGAACGACAACCCTCAGAAGTCGAAACTTGTGCGAGCTAAGGACTAACGAGGTCTTACCTTTTAACGTGTGACTCCTAACACGGGTTGGACGATAGCAAGTGAAAATCGATCGTTCATCCTGGGGCTTGAACCAGCGACCAACACGGCGCGGCGATCGATTTGAGTGAGTGAACAAAGCACCCACGTAAAAAGAATAGGTTGGTAATAATATTATTCCTTAGCTATCATGGTAAACGTCATGGATTCTAGGTTATACAAAACTCTTGATATATCTGAATCAGAAAGTGATCTCCATTGAAATTTTCAAGCAATTTCAGGCATGGAAGCAGTAGTCTACTAATCTCAAAAATTGTTTCAATGAAGAGGATGAAGCTGCTAAATGAGTCTTCTTTGAATATTCGAAGTTTTCATTTGATGAATATAATCGTATTGTTCAGATATAAGAAGATTGCAATATAATTTGAAAGCGGTAAAACTGATAACTGACATTTTGACATTTTGGCTTATCTGTTACTGTTATCTGCAATAGGATTCACCTATGACGGAGAATGGAGTCACATTAATTAATAATTTGAATTGAAAGATAAAATGTTTCTAAAATACTGATTGAGATCAACAAACAGAAAGCGAGAACCCATTTTATTGTATGTTTCATATGTATTAGAAGAACATTATAGTATCTAACAGTAACTTTGGGACTAAACTCATAAAGTTTGTGCGAATGTTACACATTACACTAACAGTAAACGTGTTCACGAGTCAGCATTGTGATAATACGAATAAATATTGATGATGAATCAGTACTTCAGGTAACAACATAACATATTGATAAAAGAGTTGACCCCCTGGTCTTTTTCAATCTAGATTATTATTTATTAGATCCTAAATGTAAATAGTACCTTGAATGCTTGGTGTAGGGCTACATCTGTGACCCACAAATTGTCGTGTCTATCCACTGTCAATCCATGCGGCATATAGAAGAGATCTGCTCCCCATTTTCCCAGTACTTTTCCAGTCTGTGGGTCTAAAGTAAGAACGGTGTGTTCCTTGATTGGTCCCAAATGAATATTTTGGTAATGGTTCGAATTATTGAAAGTGCTGCAAAATTCAAAATAGAATCAGTATAATTCATTCATCATATATTTTAGTGAATCAGATCTAGTTTTGATGTGGTAAATTTCTCGCAGGAAATTTTCTCTTTATTCATTTTTTTCCATTATTTTGTATATGATAGGAAGGATACTACAAAAAAATGTTAGTTGAATGTAGAGGAAGTTAGTTGAATGCAATGAACAAAAAATATTTCATGGAATAATCAGTAAATATAATGTGCCGGTGATAACAATATATTTAACAGTTAGTGTAATGCATCAGTTTTTTTTTTCGAACTGATAGTACCGTAGAAGGAAATAAAAACCAATAAAGAAATTAGCAGGCTTTACACTACAAATTTCAAACATGGATTATATCAGTTTTGAAGAAATAATAATTATCATGTAGTGTCACCGTTTTTTCGGATTTACGTAGGTAGCATGGACATTTATTTTCCAAGTACCATTATCAGTTTTTCTCCGAGATTGTGAATATCTACTACATATTAAATTTTTGTATCGGTAATCATGTCTTTCCTGAAATCTGAAACAAAAACATAGCTTTACCTGAAACATCCAGTTCAACTGATTTCAAATCTCTTCGTCCAATAAGCATACTCTGCTCATCATCTGAGTGTTAGAAAGAATATAATTTTCGCAGATTCAATTTCACCTAGATTTTAATAGTATTCACAAGTGTCAGTCGGGATTCAAATCTCAACATAGATGAATCAGTGTCCTTCTAAATACTACCGATGACATCTTCAGGGCGACAGAAAAAAAAACAGTTGACGGTTTTAGTAATGCTTGATTAAACAAAAGTCTTTGATCGCATAAAATACACTTTAATATTTGCTATCATACAATATATTGGCTTCACAGAGGGTCCAGTTGGATTACTTGAGGCTTATTTTAAAAATTGCACGTTCTTCAGCTCCTTGAAAGAACGTTCCCTGCAAGTGGCCGTCGACGGATATCTGTGGAATACTTTCACCATCAACGCTGGTGTTCCCCAGTGACCATGTTTCTATTGTATATCAACGACTTATTGGAAATACCCAGAAATACAATATACTGCTTTGCTGACGACAGCACTCTTATTTCGTCATTCCATTTGGATTCAAGGACATTGGCGGCGGATGCACATCTTCTCCGTCAGCAGGATATCTTAATGAGGATCTGTAAATAATTTCGATTGGGTTTAATGCTACAAAAACCCTGGCACCGATTTTCTCCAGAAAGATAAATGTCTCCGAACCGGATATAATAAAGTCAGGGCAGACACTCCCACTTTCTGTTTCGATAAGTTTGTTGGAAGTTAAAATGGACGCCAATATATCTAGGCACGATCATGTTGCTGGAATTGCAAAAGGCGCTTCTCAAAAACTGGGAACACTGTTCCGAACAAGAAAACAGTTCACACCTTAGCAACTTTTAATACTTCATAAAGCTCAAATGAGACTTTCTTTGGAGTATTGTTCTTATGTATGGGGTTCTGCCCCTAAGCATACCCTGAAACTGCTAGATTCCGTCAAGATAAGAGCCATCCGCCTTATAAGAGACGCGAATATCACTCGCAACCTTGATAGTCTTTCACGGGAAGTGTTCAAGTGAATTTGATTCCACCAAGAGCGGTACATATCAGAAATACGCGACGAACTGTGGATGCTCATCATTTCGAGGTTCAACTGAGTACACATCGAAATTCACTGTTCTAGAACTATCCCACTTGGAAAACTGCATTTATGTCGAATAAACTTCCTGAGAACGTTTCTCCAAATGGATTTAATTTCCAGCGATTCAAATTGAATCACTACTTATTCACAGACACCGCTAAT
>WOGN01003157.1:0-15638 GCA_015342105.1 Leptinotarsa texana
TGCCATGGCTGAGTTTACGAGTCATGAACAAGCCGATATCATTTTTATGTATGGCAGAGCTGATGGTAACGCATCTCTGGCACGACGTTTGTACCAATAACGCTACCCGAACCGCAAGTAAATTAATTTCTAATTGTAGCGGTAGTTAAATTTTGCCATTTTCACCTTCAGAAGACGTTAAAAATGAGTTATTTTATTGCAGGGTGCCTAACGTCCGTTACATACATATCGTAGGCTGTCTAAATCTGGTATTCATCGTGCTGAACCTGCAGTAAATCCAGGAAGACATAATGTCAATATTGAGGAGCAAATTCTCACATCCTTCGAAGCGGATCCTACCACCAGCATCATAGTTGTAGCAAAAGATATAAACCTTTCGATATGGAAAGTGTGGAGTACGATGCACAACGAAATGAAATATCCGTTTTTCAAGGCACGGGTGTGCAAGGCTTGGAGGAAACGGATCCAGCGAGACGGATACGGTTCTGCCGTTTTTTGCTAAACGCAAATATTGACGACGCGTGGTTCTTAAAGTCCATCCTCTGGACTGACGAATCGAAGTTCTTCAGGGAAAGGATTACTAATTTCCACAACCTTCATGAGTGATACCACTCTGACAGTTTTCACATATTATGTAATGTGAAAGTCACCCACTTAACACTCACTCATTCATCTCTGTTTCTCCGTTCTGGTGAGCCCTAGGAAGCTAAATTTTGAAATATAGATGCTCCTCAGGTTAAGATATATACTAAAAGATAATATTCGAATATTTCAACTGAGACGTTCCCCCGTGGGGGTAAAAGAGGAGCGTTTGAATACGAAAATTACATTTTCATCACTTTTTCTCTGAACCGCTTAATTTTCGGGAGCTGAAATTATGTATGTTAGGTTCGCTTTATGTTGTAGAAGTGTAGAAAAGATTTTTAAAGCATTCCAACTGAAGCATTCCTTGGGTATAGAGGAAATGCGTTTACATATGGAAATTAATTTTTCATCAGTGTTTCTCCGTAACGCAAAATTACGAAGGCTGAAATTTTGTCTGTAGATTTGTTTAATGTTGTAGATGTGCAATGAAGAAGGATTTCTGTATACTCCAACTGGGGCGCCAGCCGCGGGCGAAAAGGTGCATTCATAAATTGTTGTTGTTTTTCATCACTGTTTAATGTAGTAGGTGTTCAATAAAGAAATATTTTCAAATATTTCACCAGGGACGTTAGCCGTGGGGAAAAAAGTGATTTTTGAATAAGGTACCGTTGGTAATAAGGCCAGCGAGGTTGTAAGGTCACATCTTTCAAAGTCACAACATAATCATTATTCTATGCTACTAGCACCATCTGCATGAAGGAAGCTTCCATATGTCCTGAATGAAACATTGATTAGGCGCAGAAGCGTTTCCGTTAGCTGGCTGCATGTTATCAATTGATTTCTTAGATTTTCATTCACCGGCTTATATAATTAGCTACAAAGAGGTGAGTAATATTTTCTTCATTACATAAAATTTTTGTCTACATTTGGGTACGTATTTTCATGTTGATATTAACAATTGATGTATACTATTATTTTGAGATATTTATTGATTGATACTTTCTGATAACCTTAAAAAGTGTAAAGGCTTGGACCTTATTACCTACCTGGACAAGTATTAAGGCTCGGCCTTATTACCCGGCATAAGTATTTACTTGTATCTGGTACTAAAACATATCCTGAAAACATATTTATTTTCAATTTCAGATATGGGTGAGAAAAATCAAGGAATTACGGCTAAGTGGTCAGAAGACATGATGCAAAAAGTCTCACAACTGTTAAGGCTAGGCCATTCTCAAGCCTCTGTGTCAAAGCGAAGTGGTATCCCTCGTCGGACATTGAAGAACTAACTAAAAACTGTCTCGAAAAAATGAGTATTAGTAGCAAAATCTATCCTAACCAAACAACAAGAAAATGACTCGGTGGAAAAAATAATTAATTTCGCCTATAAATAAATTTGCCTGTGCAAATGCACTCGGTCACGTAATACCACTTATGATTCTATTTAAAGGTCCGAGGTTGAAACTAACTTTTGCGGATGGTCTTCCAGCAGGTTTTGTTGTGCACATGACACCAAAAGGGAACATGAAAACTAAGATTTTCATTAAATGGTTGGACCATTTTCCGAACTTTATGTGTCGTCCACCAACGATCCTTATTTTCGGTGGCGCATCTAACCATTTAGATATTACTATCGCTGATAAAGCAGAATCTTAACAAATTGAACTTTTTGTTTACCTACTAACACTACCCATGAACTTCAGCCAATGGATAAGTCCGCATTTCGTTCGTTTGAATCTCACTGGAATCAAGAACTCCTGGATTATTGGGATCAACATCCTGATAGAAAACTAAACAAGGACGGGTTTTCTGATGTCTTTACTCCAGTTTGGGGAAAGAGTGTAACTATCAGCAACATATGTAGTGGACTTAGATCGACAGGCATACACCCCTTCAATAAATATGTTATTCCGGAACACGATTTTACGCCCAGTCTTCGTTCACAACAATACCAGCATGAAAATATTGAGAACAATGATCCCAATGTCCATGATCCCAATGTACAATGTCAGGAAAAATTCAAATATGGAATAGCAGTGGAATTCAGAGGATGAAATCCCACTAGTACGGTTAATTGATAAAGAAGCCCACAACAAAAATAACAATTCTTTTTCGGAAATTCTGCTTACCACGGACATGCAGTCTACTAACCTACGGTATAGGTACTTTGGAAGAGATGTTTTAAAATTTCGTTGCGAAATATTTATTTTTCAAATGTGTGTATATCTCCTCGATTCAGTCTTCAAATGTATTTTGATTTCTGTAAAGTATTGATACGTGAGGAGTTTCTTACCCGCTTGGACTTTGTTCACCAGATGGAGCCGTTACTAGTCACCAATATTTCACTTAGACGAAGGTTTCATACATAAAGTTGAGCCACCTTAAAATCAATTGAATCCTAAGTACACTGTCTTTTGGGTTGGATCGTTTCTGCACTGATGAGAAGTACATCTAAACCGGTCTACAGGTGATCTACTCGACTGATTTCAGCATGTTTCCGCTATTGAATGAACGAGAAACATCTGATAATCTAACTCCTGTGAGATATCTTGCATACATGTTCATCAGATAAAAATCTATGTCCAGCGTGATATTAGCCAGGAAAGTAGTTGTCTTCCAGCGGGCATTTACCAGACTCTATGGTGTAGGTACTTCATGAAAGATGAATGTTTCAAAATCATGTTTCGAAATAATTTTTTATTCATCATGAGGCATAGGTAATCAAAGAGCATACATAAAAAGATTTTCATCATTATAGGTTAGCTTAAATTTTCAATAAGATGAAACCACAAAAAATTACTGAATAACTTTCTTGAGCTAACAATTGTTAGGATTTTTTTTCCTTCACTATAATAAACATAACTGCCTGTTGTTAATTCAATTTTAATTGGAGATTACAAAGTGACTTCCTTCAATTAACATAAGAACTTTGCCTTTGAAAGTTATATTTTTCAAAGTTTTTCCTTGCTTCGTGAAACAAGCTATAAGATGAAAGTCGTTTCATAGTCTTCCTTATATTTGTCAACTAGTTTCAAACGCCACTTTGTCTTCTTGAGAAAGTTCCAAAGTTTTGAAAAGCCAACTTCTGAAAGTTACGCCAATGACTACAAAATAATCCTCCGAAACGAATTTCTTTCCTGGATAGAGCAAGCCGCTCAGATTTTAATAAATTTATATCACTTTAGCGAGTCCGGTGTCTTTCCTTTACCTTTTTTAATTTGCCTTGTTAAGCTATTCTGCGATTCCTTGAAATTTTCTCTGAATTTGCATGGTAATTCGAAAATTAAGATGATTAGATGGGAAAACGTATCGTGCAACAGCCCTGAAAAAATATTCTACAAGTATGAAAGTGATATTTCAATTCCATGAAAGGAATATTTTGTTAAGTCTATTTGCACTTCTCCTCCGCTGAGAAAAAAAGTAGATCATGCTAATATGTTTAATATGAAATCAGAAGAGACGTCCAGGTGAAATAATCACTTATCTCTACGGGTGAAGTATTGAACAAAAATGAGTTTATTTCATCAGTTCGGACTCCCATTGTCTATTATAATATAAATTAATTTGAAAACCCGGAAAAAATTAAAAAGATTAACCGAAAATAACAATTTGTATTAAACAAAAAACTGAAATTACAAAGAAATAACATACAAGCAACAACCAAACAAATAAAATCTGAAATTTGTTTGAAGGTGATTGACAATGTTTTAAGATGAATGTCACTAGTTAGGACTTTCATTGTCTAATACATAAAATGATTTGAAATCCCTGAAACAATTAAAAAAGGAAGAATTGAATATGAACAAGCAAAAAAACCTGAAATGAAATGATAGTGAGATACAAAACAAGTCAAAATCGAACAATTGAACAAAAATAAATAAATGAAAATGACTCTATTAGACCGTGCTTTCGGGCTCTGAAAGAAGGACTCGAGAAGAAACTAGATATCATCAAAAATGATCTTCAATAAAATGGCTACTCCAAAGCGATGGTAGAAAAGACTTTGGCTAAACGGTCATATGCCACTAAACCATTGAAGCGGAAAAAAATGGAAAGTTAGGATAAGTGAAAATACTCGAACGACCCATAAATAGTCTTCTCTCGGAGAAATCAGTCCAGTCATCACCCGAAGCCGATTGTAGATACTAACAATCGAAACGTCGTGAACTAATGTGGCTTGGAATTTCTTAACTTTTTATTATTTTTATTTTCATTTTTATTTCTTTATTTTCGTTCAATTGTTCGATTTTGACTTGTATTTCATCTAAATATTATTTCATTTCGGGTTATTTTTGCTTAATGTAATTGTTATTTTCACCTATTCATTTTTATTTATTCCTTTTTTAATTTTTTCAGGGAAAGATTTCAAACCAAGTTATGTCACGACGTTTCGATTATTAGTATCCACAATCGTCTTTGGGTGATAACTGGACTTATTCCTCCAAGATCTGACTATTTATAGGTCATTCGAGTGCTTTCACCTATCCCCTCTTCCCTCTTTCAGCTTCATTGGTTTTAGCGGGACATGACCGTTTGGATGGAGTACGTCGTTTTTCGCTTGATTAGAGGTTTCCATATGTTACGTATCTCTATGCTAGCTTGACTAAATGCTTTGTTGGACAACATATACACGGCTTCTTTGAATTTCCTCCTAAACCAGTGTTTAGGATTGCGACTCCAAGAATTGTATTTACCGGATACCCTGCGAATGCGGAGAGTCATACATCGGTGAAACTAAGAGGCCACTGAAAGTTCTCATTGCCGAGCACAAGAAATACACACAGACAATTTTAAAGAAGTCGCGTATTTGTTGTCTAACAACGCATTAGTCAAGCTAGCGTAGAGATACGTAACATATGGAAACCTCTAATCAAGCAAAAAACGACCTACTCCCGCCAAACGGTCATCTCCCGCTCAAATCAATGAAACGGAAAGAGGGAAAACGGGATAGGTGAAAGCACTCGAATGACCTATAAATAGTCAGATTTTGGAGGAATAAGTGTAGTTATCACCCGAAAACGATTGTGGATTCTAACAATCGGAACGACGTGACATAATTTGGTTTGAAATATTTTAATTTTAATTTTTTCATTTTTTGTTAATAATATTTTTAATTTTTTAATTTTCAGCTTTTATTAATTTTTCAAATTTTATTTGTTTGGTTGTTGCTTGTATGTTATTTCTTTGTAATTTCAGTTTTTTGTTTAATAAAATTGTTATTTTTGGTTGATCTTTTTAATTTTTTCAGAGTTTTGAAATCAATTTATATTATATTAGAGAATGAAAGTCCGAACTGATGAAATACATCACGAAACATTGTCAACTATCTTCAAAAAAAATGAGTTTGTATTCCTTAATTTTGACAGTTTAAAAAATCAAACGGAATTCTTATAGGAAACCATTCATAACTTCAATACTGATGTTGAATTTCAAAATATAAAAAATACTATATCAACGTTTGTCAGTCAGCATCAAATATTAGCAAATTTCAGTTGTGATAATGTCATCATCAACCCTAACTAGGAGATATGTGCCTCAGATCGTGATACTCTTTATTTCATTTTTTTTCGATAACTGTTCTCGATAATAGTTATGCATTGAAAGTTTTGGATCAAAACAGCCACAATCAACACCAGTAAATAGTGAATTTCATCAGATCCAACTTACATTCTGTTGAAAAATCTGTTTTTTCATTATCTAGCTGTCGAACCTCTTCGAACAACAACTCTCAAAACTCGAAACTTATGCAAGTCAAGGACTATCGAGGTCTTACGTTTCTACGTATAATTTCTAACATAGAGGTTAGGTTCAATTATCATAATAACCTAATTACCAGTAAAGGAGAAAATCCGGCGAAAGAAAAGTGGTTAAATATTTTATATGTAGATTTGAACCATTACTGCTTTGTAACTTCTTTAAAGATAGAATGTTGTTGAGAATATATCTAAATCTTGAATTATTCACTATGGGTGTGAAACAAAACATACAAGTTGGTGATAAAAAATGTGATCAAGTGGTATTTGACGTTGAAACAGAAAACAAACAAATAGAAAAACTTCATTCGAAACAAATTACTTCTGTAAATCTTTGAGAATGACAGATAGCCATAAAATTCAAAACACTTCTGAGTCAATACACTGTTACCCTTTGAATTTAGGTTACAATCTGAGATCTAGGAAAAAGTTCGTAATAGGGTGAATATTATCAAATTTCTTAGTTCGATTCTTGGATATCTGATTGTGAAAAAATGAATTAGATATTGGGTGTGATAAGTAATTGTTAAATATTTGAGTATCTAGCACCACGATACGGTCAGTACGTTAGTTTTTTTTTTCAAAGGTTTTAGATCGATCCTTCGTGCGCGAAACAATGTTTCGTTTTTTCGAATGGAATGAAATGAAATAGTTCATATTCCTAATTTGAGTACTATTTATCCCTCAACCTAAATTATTATACTAACAAGGATTACTGACCGAGAATCTGTTCTCAACAACTAATCCTAACCTTTGCACAATCATCGATAATTTGCCTATGAGAATCGCAACAGATGCATACAGAGAATGAAGAAAAGTATACAATTGCAAAACTGAATAGTAGTCGCTGAACGCTACTCAAAATTCGACCACTAACTCATGTGGACGATTTGATAGCAACAACAGCAGTAGAAAAAAAGCACAAGCTGAACAGCTCTGCGAACTGAATATTTTTTGAAAGATCTTTCAACCAAACAAGACAAAAAAGTACAAATGATATAGAACGAATGTTTTTCCATCAGCCATATCCGAAATCATTGAGAAAGCTACCCATGATAATAAGTACACAATAGTGGCTACCTGACTTGATTATTTAATAGTGACAGCGATTCCAGGTAGAATTTGTGAACCAATTACACTCTCAGTTCTTGAACAGCAGGTAAATTTTTGGAAATGGATAAACTTATTGGGATTATGAGAAAATGTTCAACAATGATGAGTGGTCAACCTAGTTTTGTTCGTTCAGCAGAGAAGTCGAACTGCCACAGACTACAGCAGGCTCAACTTCTGTCCCTCAGCTTCTACATGGAGTATCTCGTACATAGTGTTGAAATAGTGACTGTTCTCCAAAAGGTGGCATTCGTAGGTGAAATTGGTCTTCTCCAGTTCAAAATTCCTTCTATGTTCGAAGATTATCGTTAAAAATAACTTTACATTTGCTGGAGAAAAAAAAGATTTGTAGAACATACCGCTCTATTATCCTACCCAGCGATTCACGATGATACGTGTTTTTTTTCAGTGCATAATTTTATGTGTTACTATGAGAAATAATTAGTACACATCATATGTGAATAGACCAGGGTCATGTGAATAGTATTGAGATTGTGAAACAATTATTACAGCTGTTTGTTTTTCATTTCGTTTTGGAACTAAAGGGGATGAGGGAGTGTAATCCACCTCTTTAATGATGAAAATCAGATATGAGGCGTTTCAGCGAACTTGAAATCTACAAGGTGTGTTGAGAGATAGATTGTGAGTCACTATCGGATATTCAAGACTCTGGAAGGAGAGTGAGTTTTCAAAGACTGGGAAAAATGAACTCACCACGATATTGAAGCGATAGAAGAATGATTCATAAAACAACATCCACTTTCGACTGACTCCTTCCTAAAGTACTGAACTTTTGGACTCACTTTTGAATGGGATATGAAAGGGAGAGAAGAAATCACTCAGATGAATGGAATTGGTATTTGAAAAATGAGTCTTATTACTTGTTAACCTGTGATTTATCTTTAATTGATTTTTCATCTCGTAAGAAGTGTCGAATTATTGGTTGCAACAACAATATACCTATTTCTGATTACGAATACAAGGCGGCGATGAAGGTGAATCATCCTAAGATTCCAGAATTGCCAAACGTATCCAAGTTTCAAATTTGTTTTGGTCGACATAAAAGATTCTATTTACATTTCCATATTTCCAAGTGCACATCAATTTACTTTCATATCAAATCGTTATCGTTTTTGATAGTGTTCCTGTGCAACAATTTTGTCTGGATTTCAAATATGAAAACACTTCAAGTAATTTGAATGCAATTTTCCACTGTTATCCATAACTTACCTGTACTATAAATTCATGTAACCCTTAGATTATTCGTTAAAACGAACGTTCAAGCAATGGAATTCACCGAGTTTTAATGAATGACATTTAATTGATATGAAACATAAATGAAAGAGTGGCCGTCAATAGCTGTTTGAATGAAAATACTGATTTTATGTTAGAATATTCAATGTATGTATGCTGTAAAGCTGGTGATTATGCCATTTATCCATTTTTATGCCTTCAAATATTCCAATCTTTGCCAATTCAATGTACAGTTGAATAATTTCAGCAGCTCGGTTCATCAAAGTATTCGTTATTAATATAACAAATAATGTTTCGCTGATCATTACGTGCATATTATATTAGATTCTGAAGCATATATGCAATTTAAAATCAAATATGTACCAATTATTGTTTAGTTGATTTATTAATTCCGACATACTTTGTGAATTGAATTCCTCTTCGATGAAATGTTGAAATAATTATTGCTCTTTTCGGAAAATAATTAACAATTCATCATTTACCAACAAAACCAGGGGATGATGGAATTATGTTCGACACGATAGATGAGTGAATTTAACTTGTGAAGAAGATACGGATAATTTTGGAAAAAATGTAATGAAACAGGGCTAAGAATCCATGTGAGAGTGAATGTAGGTTATGATGAGTCATCCCCAGAGAACACACTATTTATTTCAGCATATTTTCAATTTCGAATACCTGAGTTGATCATTAACACTATTCAATTTTGTGATTTTGAATAGTATCAAACGATTTCAGTTCTTCAAGGACCTAAGGAGTAGGATAAGGAATTGTCTTATTCAAATCCTTAGATCTTGGAGTTCAATTTCACAATAATCCTTCCCTTATCCACTCATTTCATGGAAAGGAAATACATAAAAATTCTTAGACACCATTCAACTGAGTAAGACTTCTTTGTGGGGGAGTCAATGTTTCTCCGTAAATTTTTAAATTCTATTACACAAAAAAGAGTTGTCCAATTTCATAATGAAGAGGAAAATTAATGGAATGAAAATACTAGTACCTCAATATTCGGAAAAGTTGACTGAGGAAGGCAGTAATATCAAAAAAGGAGAAAAAATGAACAATTAGTATGCAACTCAAAATTACGGAACTGGCCAAACGTCACACCCATGCTCAATCCCTAATGAGATAAGATGAAATCAAAGGATGTAATCTTGCCAGGATTACCTTGGGCGAGCCTGGGAAGCTGGCGCCGAAGAATTTACACTTAACAGTAGGATTTCGAACTGGCCAGTGGCCAGACGGAAACACCTCCACAATATGGGGCTATCGGACACATCTCTGTGTAGGATGTGTGAACAGGAAGATGAAACTATCAAGCATGTTCCATGCGAGTGTCCGAAGTTATCGTCTACACTTGCCGATATAGAGGAGACGTCACCCAGAGACCTGTCCACCTTCCTGGAAAAGACAATATGGACGATGACCTAGGAGGACAACTCTTTGGGAGGATGTGAAATGGGTCACATGTGGCGTGAGTACTGTGGGACTATACTCACTCTCCCAGACTATAAAGATACAGATACAACTAAAATATATAAGAACACTAATTTGTTGAAAAAAAAAGTATTTTCACCTGAAAAGGCCATGAAATTTTGGATATAACTGAAGATGACTGTTGATACTAACAATCGAAGCGTCATGTATTAACTGTTAGATTGGATTTTTTCTTTTCAATCATTTTCTTTTCATTGGTTCATCATTTATTGATTAATTTCCATTTCAAGTCACAATAATTATTCCAATTCAGATTCTAGCTTTCTTACATTATTTCAATTTCGTACTAATTATTTATTTCTGAGTGCATAGTGTTTTCAGTTCATTCAATAGGTTGATTGTTCATTGGTTTCCAGTTCGTTGTGATTATGATTTCTGAGTTGAGGGAGTTCAGTTGTAATCAACAAAAATGTATGTAATGATAGTTCACCTAACCTTGGAAATTTATCTTCAAATATCATAAAACTTCTTCATAATGAACAAAATATCAAAATATCCAAAGAAAATATTGAAACTATAAAGAATTTGAATACTGAATTGAAGGATAAAACGGATACTACAAAAAAGTCAAATGTGATTTATAAAATTCCGTGTAACAATTGTAACTTGGATTATATTGAAACAACATCTAGAGTTCTTAACGATAGAATAACTTCACATTATTATTATAGGCCCTGAAGAAGCTTTCCGTTAGACGCGAAAGCTTGGGAAAATAGAACAGAGTTTACTGTACATTTCTTCAGTCGCTAAGATTATTTACCGCACATTTGTGGTTTTAGTTGATAGATCTTATGTTTACAAAAAAACTGTCAAAATCACCACGGTAGCAGCTATAGCTACCTGCGTGACATCCGGGTCCAGGAAATTATTCAAATATGAAAGTTATTGAGTGTCTTGATATAGAAACAGAAGTTAATAATCGGACATAGCACTCAAGAAAGTGGCAAACCATAGTCACGTATTTCGGACTTTTGGTCCATCATCAGTATGGTGCAGCCAAGTGTAAGGATGGGCAACACTTGGGTACTAAAAGATTGAAATTAAAATGCACGGAGCCACTAGCATGAGCCAACCGTACATTTGCGGTTTCAGTTGATGGATATTGGATATACGAGAAAACTATCAAAATCACCACGGAGGCAGCTAGAGCTACCTGTTGATATCTCGGTTCAGGAAATTATACAAATATGAAAGTTATTGAGTATCCTGTCTACTACAAAACCCAGAAACCAACCAAAATATTGATTCGCATTGTTCCTCAACATTTATCAATCTCATCACAGAGGTAATACAGTGTAGATAAGTGGTCTATTTCCGAATTATTGGGGTTGGAAGTTTTCAAACAGTTTTATTAAGCTTATCCTGTTTGTTTGGGTCAAATTTAGTAATTGAAAATTGGCCCCCTGTTGACGGATTGATCTGAAATTTGGTACACATATTGAATTTTCATGAAAATACAATATAATGGATTCTGTATTATTGTAAATCCAAGATGGCCGCAGCTATAAAATGACGGATTATATATTTTTTCTCAACTACCTCATTATGGGTATCAAATGACAGGGCTTGAATAGTAGTACACTTTGAATTTAAGATGACCACAGTTACAAAATGACGAATTACATATTTTTTCACAAATACCTCAATATGGATATCAACTTGGCATGTCTTGACTAGTAGAATAGTAGTTCACTTTGAAAAAGATACAAATTTAAGACGGCCGCAGCTACAAAATGTCGTATTGCATATTATCTTGTGATACTGAGGCAATATATGAATTAAAACAAATGACAAGAATTGAGTAACAAACTTAGAAACTTAAGATTCAGAAATTAAATAAGTAAAAAATTTTTTTCATATTTGACGGTTTCATTTATTGGAAACACTTTCCCAAAACCAAAACAAAAATTCCGGTCTCTCGACGCGCGTTTCACTAACCAAGTTAGCATCTTCAGGAAATCATTAAGAAAAATAGTCTGTACTGTGTCTCCCTTATATATGCACTGTTTGGAACCGTTGGTGTAGTAGTGAATATAAATGGAGTTTCATTCCATTCCATTCGTTATTTCATCACCTTGACACGTGTTTCGTTCATCAAGTGCTCATCTTCAAAAGAAAGATTGAACTAAATATACATGCAATGTTATCCTTATTTATACCATAGGTACCTCTGCTAGGTACCCGCGTCCTAATTGTCTCCAATTAATTTTACAATGTGACCTCATGTAATAGTCAGGTAAATCTGACAACTGAAATATTATTTCAACAAGCTATACACTATACTATCAGGTTATTCATAATATTGTTGAGTTTACTTATTTCTACCCTCCCGTAGGCATTTAAATGCCTGTTGTTAACTTGTAAATCTGCTCCTTATGAATTGAGTTCATGTTTTTTTTTATTTATATTTTCAAATTTTAGGTGTGATAAAAGGAATACTCAGCACACCTGAAATATGGAAGATCAGAAAAATCAACAGTCACTCATCATATTTTGCAACAGAACCATTCTATTCCAGTCTTCAGTTCGTTATGATTAGTTAGACAAGTTAACAACAGATATCTAGATGCCTACGATACTGTAGAAATGAGTTAACATATAATATTATGAATAATGATGGTGGACCAATACTTTGTAGCTTATTGAAATAATATTTCAATTATCAGATTCACCTGACTATTACACAAGCCTACATTGTAGAATTAATTTAAGTCTAGTAGATAAGGCAACATTGTAAAATAATTCAAAACAATTAAGACGCAGGTGCCTAGCAGAGGTATCCATGATATAAATAAGGATAACATTCTATGAATATTTGGATTATTCTTCCTCTTGAAGATGATCACTTGGTGATCGAAACACGTATTGAGGTATTAAAATAACGGTTTGATGTTGGGATGAAACTTCAGTAATATTCTACCTTATATTACATATTGAAATGTAATCAATTGTGAAATTTGGAAATTTGTTTAATTTCACAATATCAATTGATATTCATTATGAAATAAAATTCAATGTTCCAAATGTTCACAGTTTTACAGAAAGTAACTAATTTTTTAAATTTTGATTTTGGAGTCGTGCAAAACGTACACTGCGCAATACATGCGTGAGCCTCTTAAGCATTTGTTCTGTCTAAAATCTGTTTTAAAATCTGTTTTTTTTTTTCGTTAATCTGTTGTCACCCAGCTGATTTCACAAATTCCTACGGTTTGTATCAACTCCAAACATTATTCAATTGAAATAATAATCTGCTTCTCTCCCGGTTCGTATTGCGTAGCTCATAAAACCCTCCAAACGATGCTTCTATGAATTCTGAGGAATACTCCATCACACGCTCTGAACATTTTTTATCGGTGATAAATATTCTGTTGAACAACTCCTCATACTTTGATCTATTTGTGGTTTCAATGATTCATAAATTCGATTTCAGTCGCAGAAGTACATCTCTCCAGACTATTATTGTCCATTCATTTTAATACTGAGAACTTTTCTCTAATAAAATTGAATTTACGATAATCATAAAATATATGTTACTGTGAACTTTAAATAGGGCATAAATTCCACTGCATTTCCGATGTCTTTCTTTTCATCCGACTTTTCTTCTGGAGATCGGCGTTAATTTTTATTTAGGCCAGGCGAACAGCTTTGGTTTATGGGTAGACATAACTTCCGCAAATTCCGGTTAAGATTGGATACAATTTAACGAGTAAAAATAAGGCCATAAACTGTATTTGTTTCGGATATTACTGAAACTGAAATGAAAATGAATACACTGTAGTATATCCACTGAAAGCGACCTGTTTATTTCCATTTTAGGAAACCAAAATATCTACCACCACAGTATAAACCATCTCGAAATTTGTTGCTTTTCAGTAGACAAAATGACCTTTAACTCGATAGTGTGTCGCAATTGGTTGGAGGAAATATGCTGATGCAAGAACTATATTTCAGTTTGGTTGGTATCATTTTCTTTCAGGTCAAGAAGTTAGTGCGGACCCTATCCAAAATTCTAAAAAAAATAATGCTAACGTAATGAAAAATTCCGAAAAAACTGAAACTTTGACTCAGAAAGTGTTAATCCAAAAACATGGTTTCGATAAACTTTGAAAACGCAAATGTTCGATACTCATGTTGAGAACTGATTGCTGAAAATATTGCAATACAATTTATCAAAATCTATGTAGAAAATGATGAAATATGGTATGCAAAATCATCCATATTCATAACTGGAAAAAAAATGTATATGATCATAAGAAATTAAACTTAGTCTGTTCTCGCTGTATACGACAACATGAAGAATAGAATAGAATATCCTTTATTCACCATAAAAAAATACAATAGTATTTTAAGGTTTTGTCAAATATCATATACCATAAGAATATCATAAAAACACTAAATGAATAAATAAAAAATAAACATATAAAAAAATGAGATGTGAACAATTTCAATATAAATATCACTGTCTACGTATATTGTAAATTCAAAATATTAGTTGGTGTTGAAGTCAAATGATAAAAATTCGTCGATAATATAAAAAGCGTTTTCCAGGCAGATATCCTTCATATAATTTGTAAACGAGGTTGTATTCAGGTTTTTTATATCTTATGTAAATCATTCCAAAGGAAAACGAGATGTACATCATTTTTCAGTTCTTCACATCAACTTTATTCTAGATAAATTACTGTTGTATGATGTATGCTCAGGAACATGAGCCTAATATGGTCTTTTTTTGTTTTAAAATAGCAATCGAAATCTGAGATGGAGCTTTGAAAACGGCTAGGGGAAAATTTACTCGGCTTAAATTTATTCGTTTCAGTATCCAAACGAAAGCCAAAATAATTGTTATTCCATAATGAAATGCACTCTCAACCTAACTATTATTTTTTACCTACGATGAGTAGAAGGTGATATAATAGATTCGAAACATCCCGGCAAAAATGAGCGAACAATGAGATGTATGTTTGTCTGTTGGGATGGCCGGTATAGTCCAATAAAGTGAGCTTTTAAATTACCATGCAAAAGGCAAGCCTGCATTTTTCAATATAAGTTGATTTTAGCATACATTTGAAGGATTTATAGTTGGAAAATGTTGAATTTCATTTAGGGGATACAAAATGAATAAAAACTACCCCAAAAATCCCTTTTTTGAATATATCTCGAAAGCATAAAAATATATTAAAAAAAGGTCGAAACAAAAAATGTAGACAATAAAATTTTCTATAAGATCGATCCCGACCACTTTTGACGTATTTGCAATAGAAACCGAGATATTTAAAATAATCAATTCATGCTTATAGTTCAGACGGGCTGCAGTAGAGCGGCTATATCTCTCCAGCACTACGAAATAGATTAAATGTTGTCGGTGTTACTCAGGTGCACATATGTATGAATCCGAGTTCTATTAATTTTCGCTCCCGAAAGTGTTTGCATTCATTT
>WOGN01003158.1:0-15637 GCA_015342105.1 Leptinotarsa texana
ACTGTAATTATAATACCGATTGCTAAAACTTTGAAAAAGAAACTATTGAGGAGTACTCGTGTAATTTTGCATGATTGAATATTAAAGTACTAATAACTAAAGTCATGATTGACGTAATTTATCTATCTTTGCTAACTACTAGTACAAAACTAAAATTTAATAAAAAATAATGTACTTACTTTTCTCCAGCACTCTCAAACAAAATAACACTGACTCACTATAATTTGTGAGATATACTATCTGTTTATATCTTTTAAAATATTTTCTTAGCACTTTCCTTTTCAAGATTCAGGAAACGAATAAACGTATTTGTCCCACATTCGTATTTATAGAGTGACGAATTGAACTAGTCAGTGCAAGGTAGCGAAGCTCTGAGACTGCGACTCTCAGGTTTTTACAAGTTCAAAATGTATTGCGACCACAAAGCGAATACCAACATCGTACAACTTACACAATTTTATAAACATATATAACAGATTTTTTACTTCATAGGTAATTTTATGAATAATATATATGTTTTGATATTATAAGATAGTATGATGTAAGTAAATAGGTACTATCAGTGTATTTTCATTTTAAGGACCCCCAATTTTTTTTTCCGCTGACGTAGACCCCTTGCAGGTTGTCATAGACCCCTAGGGGTCGATATAGACCACTTTGGGAATCACTGCATGCTAACGGACCTTTAGCTTTTTACTGTGTCATCGCTTGTAGCAATGTTGTGTCTATTTATATTACAGATCACAACTAGTTGATGTGACCTGTGATTTATATCATACGGCACAAGTTGCCCGGACTTGCCAGAAATTTTTACTCTCATCAAAATTTCGCTTTTTAATAGTCACTTACCGTCATTCAGGCCAAATTCTTCCCAAACCACTATCATCGTATTCACAATTAAACAATACTTTATGAAAGATTTATTCATTAAACATATATTACCTCACCCGTTTATACCTGCTAACCCAAAAATTGGCCAGGAAAGAAATCACCAACAGAACGTTTATATTATGTTCTTTTATATATACTCACTTTGAATGATCTACTCTACAATACCTGAATGTGGGCATTCAAAATATTTGTATACTAGGAGAATTTTTTTATAGTGTGCCTTTATTATCTAAAAGTTGCTTGTTTAGAACATTTTGACAACATATCACTCAAATCCACTAGAAAAAGTTTAAAAAATAAAAGAAAACTAAAGAGACTTTGACATTAACAGTCAGTTCAAAAATGTCTCTATTGAGAGCAGTTCCTAGTATTTATAGAATGCATAGAAACATGGGCTATATGAGTAACAGATCCGCATACTGGCTCGAAAGAATTGGGAATCGAGAAATGGTCGGTTACGGAATGAATGGACAACCCATATATGTAGATACAGCAGCTTTTCCTTTCCCAGCAATTCGTTACCAGGAATCCACTCCCGAAATCAAGGCTCTTTATGAAAAGCAAAAAGGAGACTGGAAGCGCCTTACTAAGGAAGAGAAGAAAACTTTATATCGCGCCAATTTCTGCCTAACGTTCGCAGAATTTCAAGCTCCGTCTAGTGGAGAATGGATGGGCGTGGCGGGACTTGTTTTGATTGGATGTTCGCTTGGGGTTTGGCTGTTTATCTTCATGAAATTATGTGTTTATTCGGACTTGCCGGAGACTTTCAAACCATCATATGTGAGAGCGCAGATGAGAAGGATGATAGATATGCAAGCAGATCCGATACAAGGTTTGACATCGAATTGGGATTACGAAAGAAATGATTGGAAAGTGAAAAGATGGAATACGCCACCTAATCCGTTCGTTAGGTGTCCCGATGATATAAAATAAGTTATGTTTATTATTTATCAGTGCCAATCTTTGTTGAATCGAATAAAATTTTGATCAAAACACAAAATTTGTAGTGATTTTTTTAAATCTAGGTACTGTGTATTCACCAGTTATGATTTTTACACTTTCGAAGATACGACTCTCAAAAACCAAAAAATTTTTTATGGGTGACGGCTTTTTGTTTCGTAGGTTATCTTGGTGTATTAGCTCGTTTCTAGTTTGGTAACACTGATCGAAAACAAAATTAACCTAATTTTATCTTTTAAATTCGCTGTTCAAAAGTTTTGTAGTTCATAATTTATTATGGCTGTGAACAAATATATGCATCCACGAAATATTTACAAATCACCTCCAGATTTCAAGCAGCTTGCGCTAGAATTCCCAGATTTCAGACAATACGTTAAACAAGACATTACTGGAAAAGTAACTCTAGATTTCAAAGACATTAAAGCTTTGCGTAGCCTGTCATGTACCCTACTGAAAAAGGATTTCGATTTGAGTGTCAATATTCCGTTGAATAAACTGATTCCTACTATACCTTTGCGACTGAACTATATTTTATGGCTGGAAGATCTTTTAAGTTTCATTAAGACGGGGGAACAAGCAAGAGGAATCGATATCGGAACTGGAGCATCTTGTGTGTATCCACTTTTAGCTGCTAGAAAAAATAAATGGTTTATGTTGGCAACAGAAGTAGACGAAGCTAGTGCAACAATTGCAAAAAGTAATGTGGAAGAAAATAAACTGCAGAATTTGATAACGGTATTGAAAGTTGAGAAAGATTGTTTACTGCAAGAAGTTGTACATGACGAAGAATATGATTTTTGCATGTGCAACCCCCCATTTTTTGGAAGCACGCAGGAATTACACCCCAGCTTTAATTCTAGAAATTTGTCGAGACCCAAGCCCAAAAACAGCTTTTGTGCCTCAGTGAACGAAGTAGTAGTGCAAGGAGGAGAAATCGACTTTATAACTAGATTAATAAACGAAAGCCAACAATTGGGGAAAAAGGTTAAAATATATACTACCATGATGGGACATAAACGATCCTTACCTCAGCTAAAAAAACTCTTAAGGGAAGCAAAGGTGTGCAGTTTCAAAGATACTGAATTTTGTCAAGGTAATACCACAAGATGGGGACTTGCTTGGACATTTTGTGAAGACATCGACTTGAAAAAGTGCTACGACCCTTCAAAACTTCTTGAAAGAAAGCCAAAACCTAATACGCCAGTGTTGCATGAAATACACCTACACGAAATAAATGAAGGAGAGTTCATTAATGTTATCAATGTTTTGCTGAAGTTGTTTGAAGGATTACAAATGGGAGTAGAAGAGGTTACTAGAAACAAGAGAGTTCGCCGTTATTTCATATCAGCCTTCTCCAATACTTGGTCCAATCAGAGAAGAAAAAGACGAAAACAATTGAGAGAAGCGGGAGACAGTTTGGATTCCATTGGGGAAAGCAAAAATTACAAAGAATTGTCAGAGGAAGACTCCAGAAGCCCTGTCTCAGCGGAAGGCTATGAATGCGAAATGAAAAGACCGATCAAGAGAACTAACGAAGACAACATTGAAGGAGCTTTTTTAAAAAAGCTAAAAATCTCAGAAGATGGGGCTGCAGTGTTTTTTAAATTCATCGCAACTGTAAGATTACATGAAACTGCCGCCTGGTTAGAATTGGACACTTTGGACAAAAATGGGAAAAGAGAGTACTTACATCAAATACTTCAATATATAAAAAATAATATGAGAAAAACAGATTAATTGAAATGGGACAGTTACAGAGTGGTATTTTTTTATTGATTTATTTTTAGGAATAAACGTTGAGTTTTTGCAAAATAATTTTATTAATTTTTTTAATAAATTTAAAAGATCAATTACAAATATACAAAAAGATAACACATTATTTAAAAAAATAAGGGTATACAACAAAACTTACAAATTAGTCAAAATATATTATTTCTGGAGAAACCAGAATAACACAATCTCTCAAATTTCATAAACTAATGATAAATTTTTCTTGAATACAAAATATTTTGATAAAGCTATTTTGAAATGCTTTGAAAAATGTAATTCACCAGAAACTTCTCGTAACAATATTTTCTATGTAATATTTGCTGGTGATAAATATTTGAATATTCAACAATAGAATCCTGAACAAAAATTATGAACTTTCATGAAGTCCATTTCCAATTTTTTTTTAACATATTGTTAATCTGTGAGCAAACAGAGAACTCTATAATGTACGGTATATTATTATCTGATTTGTGTGAATAAAGGATTCATATTAAAAAAAACTCCTCTAGAGCCCACACTACTCATGATTTATTTTGGAATTGGCCAATACTTAATGACAATCCATTATAAATGTATTTGACAAGTAATTTACAAAACCAGAACACGTTTTTCACTTCAAAATAGTTTCTTCAAGCATAGTTTATTCAAATGAGTATATTTAAAAACTCGCCAAAAAAAGCTATTTTATAGTTGAAAAAAATCTGTAGCACTCCTACGAACGACAACCCTCAGAATCCTAAACTTGTGCGAACTAAGGATTAACGAGGTCTTGCCTTTTAACGTGCGATTCCTAACACGGGTTGGACGATAGCAAGTGAAAATCGATTGTTCAGACTAGGGCTTGAATCACCTATCAATAAGGCTGTCAATTCAAGTGAGTGAACAAAGCACCCACATCGAACCGCCTGGCTACCGACCAACAACATATTGCAATTGTTCAGTATGTTCATAAATGATAAAATTTTGAGAGCATATTGAAATTCTAATGTTTGTGAAACATTCCTTGTACATATAACATAACCATCCCTGACAATGATAAGGACTTACTTGAAAATTATCTTTATGAATTATAAATTGTAAAAATTTCCATTACTTTTCAACTGATTAAGTTATTAGTTTTTATATATCGGTTTTATATATTTACCTCTTATAAATTTAAATGATGTGAAATAAAATTGTGTTTATCGTAAATGTTTCTCACATTTAAAAAACAAGCTCCATGTGGAACAATTTTTCAAAGTATAAAGTGATTGCCATGAAATCTTGTTGAAAGATGTAAAATATTGAAATTGAGCAAGAAACGGGAAGGATGTATTTCCAGGAAAAGTAGCCATTGATCTCATAAAAAACAGAAGTGTTGAGAGAGTCAAGACTGCAAAAAATTACCACATTATAGAAAGTTCAGTTTTTCAGCTGTTTCGCGTAAATTGACAATGGAAGGTTGTGTGTTAAGTTGGACCCTGAGAGCTTCAGAAATCTTCTCAAAATAACCCATTAATTATTTACATTAAATTTAGGAACACTCCAAATAATGTTTTGATTCAATAAAGATTATAACTCGTTTTGAATAAACAGAAGAGTGATAGAATGTAAATTCCTCAATGCTAAGATTTTATCTTGAAGAAGAAATCATTCTTCCAATTCTATATTGAAGTATAGCGAGTGACTCTATACTATAAGAAAACCAATACTTCGCTCAGCTCTTTTACACATTAAGATTGTTTTTGGAAACCTGTCAGAACAAACATTTCCCAGGTTCACTTCATTAGTTCAGACTTTCATGTTATAAATTGATTTGAAATCCATGAAAGAATCTGTAAAAAATTAAAAAGATTAGCTGAAAAATAAAAATTATATCAAGCAAAAAAAATTGAAATTACAATAAAATAAAATACAAGCAACAACCAAAAAATCTAAAAATTGAAATATTAACACGAGATGAAAATTAAAAAAATTATTAACAAGAAATGAAAATTGAAAGATTCTAAGTAATTTGACTTGGAATCTTTCAATTTTCATGTCGATTTTTTTTTTAAATTTTCATTTCGTTTTAATATTTCAATTTTTTTATTTATTTTTGTTGTTGCTTGTATTTTATTTCATTATAATTTCAGTTTTTTTGATTAATATAATTGTTATTTTTTGGCTAATCTTTTTAATTTTTTACAGATTCTTTAAGGGATATCAAATCAACTTATTTCATATTAGACAATGGAAGTTCGAACTAATGAAGTGCACAGCAAAACATTGTCAACCACCTTCAAACATTTCCCAGGTTGATACTATGTTGGATATTGGACTACATTCAACAGACATTGGTAGATTTCTTACACAACTATTTTAATGCTTTTTTTAGTTACACAATCAAAACATGAATCATTGAATATTGGTTTCCTTAGAGTACCTATTTATCATCCTTGGACACAATCATTTACTGCTTGGATAACTCATTACTATATTCATCTATTTGTGTGTGAATTTTCAAGAAGTACCCGAAGTTTATTACTTTTTGATGTTACCGTTATCTCATATTGGAGATACTGTTGAATATCCAAATATAAATGCCCCTGTTCAATTTGTGAAATAATTCGGCAGATAAATCTCATTTTTTCATTCAGGTACCACCTGTGTTGAAAAAGGATCAAGGAAGAAACTCAATTATTTCCTCAGTCTGAACCCTCACTGATACACACATCACTCGTGAAACTAAGTGTTACTTCCACCTGGAGTGCTGGTGTCTTCCACAAGCTTTTGTAGGTCTACATCACTAAATTTGGATTTGTCCACACTATTGGATGCATGAGCGAGAAAGAGTTCTTTCAAGAACCCCAACTCCTTGGTGAGAGTCTTCACTCTCTCTTCTAGGATTGTGTTCTCTTCTTTCAACTTGTTTACGCGATGAACTGTTTCTTGTGTTTTCTGTTTCGATTTCACTCTGCTTCGCTTCACAGCCTTTGGAAATTAGTAAAGTTGACGATTTATGTTTCCGATAGAATTATCAATACGTACCTGATTGTTTCTGTCCCTTCTTTTTCTGTATTCATCAGAGTCTTCCCCTGATTCAGGTCCATCTTTTTTGGCTACTCCTCCACGTCGGGGCATATTATGTTTTGGAAATCACCCGAAAATGAAAATATCGTCAACGTTTTCTTGTAAAAACAGTCTATTTCCTTTTAGTTGGAAATATTATATCATCCACTTTTGGAAAATCCACTTCATAAATAAATAAAAGTAACCCCCAAATTTGACACTAGTGTGACAAGTGACATGCTGATGCAGTACAACCACAGAACTCATAAACAAACTAATATTTTAGGACAGATTTCAGTTTATTTCTGTCCTCAGATATGTCATTGAAACTGTCATTAAAAGCATCGTATAGAAGTAAACTTCTGTACGGTGATAAAAGTGACATTTTTAATGGTTTACAAACTAGTGTGTTAAAAATATTATTAACACTAGTGTTAAAAGTATTTCTAACACGATTGTTTCGTTAAACACCAGCAATAACTTTAAATAAAACGCGTGAGCTGTCAAAAATACTGTTGTTGGTAACTAGTTAATTCGGCGTCACCTTACACTTCACAGAAAATGCGATAACATGAAAATAGTTAACTGACAATAGATGCTAAATTGTGTGTTTATAGTAATATTAAATTTATCTATTTTATTACGAAAACAAGACAGTTGTACTAAAAACTTTGTATGATATTTGTGTTAAAAGTTTTATTTTATTCGGGTGATAACTTTTTCACTCACAAAATAAAAACCTTATTTTTAACACTCATATCATAAATACCTATTTAAGGACAGAACACAAGCAATACAGGAAAATCCTAAAACGCTCTAAGAGCAGTACCTGTGCGAGAGATAAAATTTATTTGAAAAAACGTTTCCAGGAAGTTCTCCAAATGAAAGCGTTCTTAAGCAGTGGAGTTCGAAGTGTACCGAGTTTAACTTGAAAACGATGAGCAGCCACAGTCCTTCGCGTAATTCTGATATGTACCGATCTTGGTGGAATCAAATGTGCCAAGTCACTTGAACACCTTCCGTGAAAGTATATATAAATTGAAAGGGTATATTTTTGGGAGAGATTATTTTTTGGAAAGAAAGATTTTTGGCTTTCTACTTCTCCATCTTAATACAGAAAATTTGGGAATCTTCCAAAAAAAGCCAAAACATTTTGGTGTTGGAGACAGCAGTTAATGCCACTGATTTTGTTGTTTCTTGGTACAACCCATAAGATGTTAAAAAAATTGAATAACAAATGATTTCATTTAACTTTGATCGTGTGGAGTAGAAGTTATTTTTGTTGGAAGAATAGAAACCAGGTGGCGTTAAACAGCAAAGATATTACCGATAATGAAAATAAGGACTTCCCTGTTTAGTATTACAGTCAAATCTAACAAATTTAGTTAGTTTAGTTTAGTTTAGTTTAGAAATATTTCATGCATTCTGTCGAATAAATGCTAATTGAACTAACTGTATAAAATCCCATAAAGTTAGGTGCTGATTTTATATCATCCTTTCTTTCAATATTGTTCATTTCTTTCTTAAGAATATCCATAAAAACGAGAGTGCGAAAAGAAAGTAACCAGTTTCAACGAAAATGTTATACAATAATTTTTTGTGAAAATGCATACTTCTTGCTAAAATTTGACAATGAAAATTTTTAGCAGGAAATAGGAACTAGTTTCAAATCATGCAAAAACAATATCCGTGCAACTTGGAATTCAGTGTTTACTGACGAGTTGAAAAAATCTATGAAAAAATAAACTTCTGGTACAAACAGAATTAACGAATCTTTGCAGAAGTACCTATAGTTCAACGTATATTTGCCCTGAAAAAGAATATTTTAATAAAGATTAAAAATCGTATCTGAATACTGTATTGAGGAGAGATCATATGCATAAGAAAATAAATATTTTGAAGTGAAATTTCAGAAAATTCGCTCCTTCCAAATACCTACACCGTACGATATGGTAAATGCCTGCCGGAAACCTAGTTCCCCGGCTAATACCAGATACCTCACGCAGGTTAGTCTCACAGATGTTTCTTGTTCATCCATCAGCAATATAATGCTGGAATTATTCGAATAGATCACCTATAGACATGATTCTACTCCCACATATTCGTTGTTATTGAGCAACTTCGAACATACTTGGAACTTTGGAATATGAGCAAAATTAGTGTAAATTTTTCACAAAAAGGATATTAGGAGTTAATATGGATGGAAATTGTTTTCAAAATGGCTTACAGTTTCCCCATAACCCTCTACGAACGTAATTATTTTGGAAGAGCCCAAAAACAATTATAATTATTATGATCTTTTATATTCACTTATGAGGAATTTGATTAACCTCTACGAATGCATATGCATACATATGTACACATTAGTTTATGTATTTGAAGTAAATACTTTGTATTCTAAAAATTTAAAAAAAGGAACCATTCTAATAAGTTCGATTTGGTTTACATACCAAAATATATATATAAAAAAATCCTGATATCTATCATGTTTTTACGAAATATATCATCATCGACAGTAAAGTTGAAACAAAACACTTTATTATTTATAGTATTATTTATAGTAGTGAAATGTATTATCTTAAAACAAAAAATATAAAGTTTTTTTATCAACCTTTTTTTGGGGATATTTATTATCTTCCACAATCTTTACGTTTCTGAGGCCAAAATGGTAGTTACAAGAAATAAATAATCAAAAAGGAATAACTGCAAATATCTTAGAATTTTTTTGTCCATTTCTGAAGACGGAGGTAGATTTTGGCCTACGAAAAGTAGATTATGGAAGGTAATAATTAACAAAAAAAAAAAAAAAAGTTCGAAGAAAAACTTATTTTCCTCCAAAAAATGACTATATATATATATATATATATATAAAGTATTCCACGTGTTTCCTCTTATTCTTGAACAATGAATGAAATACATTAAAAGAGTAATAAATTAGCGTTTTATTTTCATTACTTAAATAGTAAAATATCCTTTGGTTCATGGATTGTACTTGTCAATATACATTAAAGTAACAAATATACAAAACTCTTTCTAACATGTACGATAACATCTAAAAATAAAAATGGCAAAGTCTTTCAAATACTACGTTTTTGAATGAGCAAAAATTAAAAATCACATGAGATACTGTCTAAAATTAGGCACATTTTCCTCTTGGAGGAAATATTAAGCCATTTCAAAAAGCTCTAGATTTTTTCAGGATGCAGAAAACATTGTTCATTGCACACAAATATTCATATTATATATAAAAAAATTGCTAGGGGTCATAAATTTGAAATTTAGATGTACCAGCATTTTCTAGTTGTGTTGAAAACCAAATATCTATGAAGACTTCACTTAGCAGTGAAACAATAAATATACGAGATTCAGAATAGATTTTCATTTATGTTGAAACCTGCAAACTATCAAAACCATACGGCCATTAATTTTAAAAGCACAGCTAGAAGTGGTTTTGAATATCAACTGAAGCAGATCTGATCAACAAGATGACCTTCACAAAAACTTTAGAATTTCATTTAAAATGGAAATCTGGGGAATCCCCTGAGTAAGAGATTTCTCAATATGAAAGATTTTTGGTAAAACATTTTTTGAGATCTCTATGAGTAACAATAACAGCATTATTGGGGAATGCGGAAAGTCAGTACCAAGAAAAAAAGGTCATCAAACATTAATTATCGGAGCACGGCCCAAGTATAATACATACAAATATTGTTCACTGTTAATATGCATGCAATAGCAACAATATAGTCACAGTAATGTTTTACAATCCTATCATGGAACCGAATATGAAATTAGGAATGGCTTTCTTCAAGTACCTTTACAATCATATTTACTGAAGAGGTTCATCGTCCTCATCAAGATCATGACCTATCATGAATTCATCATAGTTCTCATTTCTTCTGAGAAATCGGTTTCTGAACCAAAGAACGAGGTTGTATTTCCTAGTTAGATATAAACCACACATAACAAATACTATTAAAAAGAGAGGAACTAAAATTCCAGCAGCTAGAGACCCACTTCCTTGGTTATCAACCAGATCGGAATAATTAGCAGAATTGGCATCACCGTTCACTTTGTGGACACAAATATTGTCTTTCAGTTCAAAATCAGGTAGACATCGGCAAGTATTAGACTCATCACACGACTCATTAGCTGAACATTCTTGCTGAAGCAAGCTGGTAAAATCACATTTCTTATCACCTAAGACAAATAAATTGAATGAGAGTAAAGTTATATGAATACTTTTTGGTTTAATTCACACTCACCTAGACTAGTAGCAAACAGTATAACAAAGAAAACTGTCTTTATTGTTCTACTCATTTTTCTTCCTTATTACATGACTCACACTTCTTTACATAAATAACAAATTATAAATTATCAATCAATGTTTTCCATGAATCGACTATGAATTTCATTTTGATAAGATAGTACTAACAGATTAGGTTAATTTGTATAGTGATAAAACTTCCAGTGTTTTCCGTATTCACTACTCAAGCTCCGGACCGATGACAAATAAATCTAAATTAGTAGGTGCACTTATTCAATTTAGGTTTGATGAATTAATTTGAAGTCATTTTTATCATGGTACATTATTTGTACACAAACACTTCTTTTCAAAAGCCGGTACCAGTATAGTACAGCAGTTCCGAACATAGAAGTGATATTACTAAGACCGGGTGTGACGTCACTTTTACATATATTCCATCTGCGGATCACACAAGGTCTTGGCCACTGCGTCACAGCATCGTGACAAATCAAAGCTTAAGATTTTCACATGAAAATATGCAACACGTGAAATATCGTGACGTTGTATCTGACGTGAGGTGTATGAGTGACGTAAATACCTGAACGCGGATCTCTTTATCTTTTTTTTTTGTTGAAGTCAATGTTCTCTCTTCAATAGCCTGTTCATATTTATTATTGCGTCACTGGTTCCAAGTTCTGAAAGCAAATGACAGTTGCGCTCAGGGTTGCCAGTCGATATTTTAAAAACGTACCAATATTTAGATAATTTGATAATAAGTTTAGCGATTTTGTTTCGATCTAAAAAGAGCACTTATGTCACTAGTATGATTATAGATTCACAAAACACTTATATTATTATAAAGTTCAATGACAATAGGCAGTGCAATTGAACGGCAATTCAGAACAATTTCAATTTCTTGGTTGACACAGTTTTCAGTTCTTGATTAGAACTAAGTCGAAGTCCTAAATTAATGTTTTCATCGAATAATCAAAAAAGTTTCGAGTGGCGTATTTCCACTGAACTTGTTCAGTTAGTATATTACTGCATGAAATGTTTATACGATTATATCAAGTAAATTACAAGCTACTACCTTCAAATTATAAGTAATACAAATTGTGATTTCTCCAATCGCTGTTCACTTTTTGTTACAGTCATTTTCGAATTAATTCTTTTGTTCCAATAATAATTAGTAATGATATTAACCTGATGAAAGCAACGAACTAACCAAAAATTCGGCATGTTTTTAGGTTATGAAAAACCTATTTGGTCCTATTATTTATTTTTATGTTTTGTTTGCTACATGCGAGTTAGGATTCATTTAGAGAGGTTTTGATTAATTTGGCAAATTCCATTTTGAGTTGTGACGTTTTTTGTAATTATTAGTAGAAATGGCCACTTTGAAATTTCGATTAAAAAGTGATGAGAAAACGGAAGAACTCAATATGGAAACAAGTGTACAGGATTGGAAAATATTCAGAACTTCCATGAAAACATTCCAGAAAAATATTAACGATTACTTGACTACGTTAGTGAACAATGAGAGCAGTGGAGGAGGTTAACAATTTATTTATTGTTTTTCACCTTTTCAATTTAAAACAATGTTTCAGATAACGAACTAGTTTGTGAAGACTCCGACAGTTTAGAAGAAGATGAGAAGAGTCCAAAAAGAGTTTTAGATTCATCCAGTGAACCTGTTCATAAGAGTTACAAAGTTAAAAAGATTTAACATTAGCAACAGCTAATTCCTCTCATCTGAAACCGTTACAATGGTTACAAAATAAAATTTTAAAAGGTATATATAAGCTGAATCAGAAATCGATTCAATTCATGATCATAATACATGACAAATACAAAATATAGCTTCACAACCACACAAAAGCAAGTTTCGTCAAAAATTTATTTTTCTTGAAGTTAAAATGTATATAAAAAATACCTAACAATATAAACATATTAAATATGCAAAATTCAAGGCACAACTACTATAATTCCAAAATAGTTGGCACTAAATTCTTAGAAATTATGACGTTTTTGCCTTGATTCGTCACTTGCAGTGGCGAACGGAAATTATAACAGACGAGGAAAATAATGATAAAATATATATAGTCATAACCTTGATAACAATGTTTTTGTTTTAATGCAATTATATTTCTGAGACTTTAGTGCCTACTATTACGGAACTGTATTATGAAGGAATATATTTTGAAATAGATTGACAATTTTTTAGTTTTAAATTTTTTGTTGTTGTATTATTCTCGGTATGCTTTTTTTCTTCCAATATGTAGGTTACATTGTCCCTACTATAAACATGTAATGTTTCTTGGGAATAATACATTTATAGTTACTATTATTGAGTTTTTACTTTTTTATTTTCCTAACTGGAGGTGGGAAGAAATAACAAATTTTCTGTTTATTTTTTTCAATTTAATTTAAAAAAACAACAGGATATTTACAGTATTTTGCATTTTTACACTATTTTCAAATATAATATAAAATATAAACACTTGTACATGTATACGAGTATTGTTCCCTTATAAATTTAGGATTTAAATATCCCAGGCAATTACAAGTTATTAAAGTACTAAATTTTAGATTTCAAATATAATCACTAGGTAACACCTCTAACAAATATTCTTTTGAATTTCAACTTCATTTTCACATGAAAGAAATTTTTCTGCAAGTCGAAAACCACAAAATTTTAACTATTGTGAAAATCCTCTGAGATAGATTTTATTCTCTACAAAAAAAACTGCACTGAACTTGGTATAAAAAAATAACTTAATTTTTTCAATTGTAAATTAAACATTTAAAAACAGATGAAAAAGTCGTTTTATCTTCAACTTTGTTCCTAAATCTGTCGAATAATTTATCAGAAACAATATCAAGACAATTTACAATATCACCCAATCTGTAACAGAACTTTTAACAATAAACAAACAATCATAAAATTTGAAGTGTCAACAATATTTATAACCTTTCTCAAATTACTCACAGTTAAGGCAACATTAGACACAAAAGTTGAATTGGCACTTGGCAGTCTTGGATTCAAAGACCTTTTAATACTATCAACTTGTATTTTTAAAATTTATTGTTCAACACCCTTTGAACATTGATTTTTCTCAGAATCACTACATTTGAATCTCACGCAGAGAATGACAGGACGTTTCATTATCAGCAACTTCAATAGAAGCTGACTGCCTGGCTGTAACGTTTTAGTAGGCGCCTAGAAGTGGGGTACATCTAAATACAAACACGATCAAGATCCAATGACATGCATACTCACAAGATAAAATAAGACTTGTAAATAATAACTAAAAATTTCATTTATATTATCTTCACCTAAAAAAATAGTTGTCTCGCTTTCCAATATAAAAAATAATCCTGAAATATTAAAAAACTGTATGACTGCCAAACATGTATACTAAATTTATTTGTTGGGGGGTATGCCATCTCTTTCACTGCAAGCATGAAATTTGTTTACTGTGCATACAGTGTACATCAATACATTTCTATATACCACAGATCTAAAAATACTGTTTAAGCTGGTGTAAAAATCAGTACGATATTCATAAGACATCTCACAACATTTTATCAAGAACTACATCTAAAACTGTAGACAGTAGATCAAGTTGACGATTTGCTATCAAAATTATTAGTTGGATATCACATTCTTGACCAGATAGTACCTATAATGTAGTATTCTATTTACCAAACATCAACAGCTCATAAAAACATGTGCCATTAGTTGGGGAAAGTACAAAAATTGTCATATATTCTAATTTCTCACATAATTTGAAGGCATTGTATCAGGATGCTAAATTAATGAAACTCGAAAGTCTTATCAAACACTTTGAAGGATATCTGCAAGGAAAGTCATTTTTCTTTATCTAGGGGAGATTTGTTTGTTTCACACTTCAAAAGTACATATGAGATTTTGTGATATAGGCTGTTCAAGTTAAGAAGAGAATGACGTCATTTTTGGTAATTTTGTATATCCAACATAACAACGTTAAAATTCCCACTGAAATGCGTTCAACAGCAATGAAACTAGTAACATTTTATAAGTTGCTCAACTGATAGTAAAATTTCAGACGTTACCGAATCGGAAAAAACTCGAAAACTGTCAGTCTTTCTTTTCTTTTCAGAACTAATCATTTCTTTTGAAAAGACCTGCGTATATTCCCTATGCCTAAAGCATTATCAAAATAGTCTCAACAAATACCTACTAAAAGTAAGTAAGGATAATAGCAAAACAGTACAAAAAAAATTAAATTCGAAATAGTGGACATGTTGGCAACGCCGTGACTTGTCATCTTGTGACGTCATTCTCTTCTTAACGTGAACAACCTATATATAGGAGATGTCCAGTTCAAAGAAGATTTCTGAACTTGTGACCAAATAAATCTACTGTAGGGTCAGTGGAATTCACTTGTAAATCTATCAATTTTGTAATATCAAATTCACTAACCAAATGCTGAAACCTGGATTAGAAGAGTAATCACTCGTAGTCAGAAAAGTATAGTTCCGTACACATGAGACAGGAATGGATGTATCCATTCACGGCCAGCAAAATTGTTGTCTTGTATTCGGTCAAAAGTCATCTCTGCATTGTTGTTTTGTGCACCCATACAAGTACGAATGGAATACAGGACGAGGTGGCAATTATGTAAAAGTAACGCTATGAGGTGAATAAGTGAGGTTAATTTAACAACTACCAACCCGATGTCACTTCTTTGATTTATG
>WOGN01003159.1:0-15637 GCA_015342105.1 Leptinotarsa texana
AGGAATAGAACCATTGCAAGTTTACGTCTGTCCTCAAGTGATAATAAATCTAATACAGACAGCCTCATTTGCGAGTTAAATCCAAATTAGGGTAAGCCAAGTTTCCAATTTAGGTCTTTAGCGAAAGTAATCTCCAAATCGCATAAGCTTTTGACAGGTTGAGAGTTACATCATTAATGGAGTAGTTTCCAATGACAGGCTGCCTTATTCTATAAAATCTCAACACAATACATTTCTTAACGTTAACTTTTAAACAATTAGTATCACAGTAGGTACGAAAGCTATCTAGATCATTCTGAATACATTCAATATCATTGGTAGATTACACTGTTTTAAAAAACCTATGGTCGTCTGCATACAGAATGATATCACAGTGTTTGAACACAGATTTAACATCATTAATAAAGAATTGTTGAACCGATCGAAACCTTTGAAAAACAAAGAATTCATGGTCGTTTTGTTTTTTATTCTGTTTATATATAAAATACTAGTACTATGTTGCTGTATCACTGCTGTTCCAATGTTTTGACAGAATCAGAATCAACGAACTTGGGCGTGTGCAGCGTTATAGAACAGTGCTTTCAAAAAATTGTTCTACAGCGCCATCTATTGGCATTGATAGCCTAAAAACCTTCTCTATGAAAAATTACTTACACATGTCAAGTTTCATTAAGATCGGTTGAGCGATGTAGAAGTTTATCACTCACCAACCAACCAACAAACATCCATTTTTATATATATGATGATTTCGGGTCAAGTGGTGGTGAATATCATGATGAAAGACAATATACTGTTCGAAATAAGATGGTCCTAAATTTTTCAATATTTTGTATACAAAAATCATTTTGAAATATAATAGTCTTTGGGAAATGGATTGCCAGTTTAAAACTTTAAGCATAATAGTAATACGAGTATCTCTACAGCACTTCAAAATGGTCCTCATACTACGATTTTTTGAAGTTGGAAACAATTTATTCTGATTGAATAGGTATGGGCTAGAGGAACAGTAGTCAAAGTGTGGCTGAACAATTGACTTGTAAACTGTGATACTTGACCTTGTTGAAAGATTATTGGCAATTCTAGAAAAAAAGAATAATTTCATTGACTTTCAAAATGTTCATCAAACGATAGAGTGTTATCCATCTGGAATCCCAGATATTTAGTTGAATTCATTCGATATTTTACTTTAGCATAAATTTCTGCTTCGATCAAGATAACGATGAACATATGACAAACACGTATCTGTCAAATTTCGATTTTTTTCAATCAATTCCAAAAGTGGGTTATTTTCCTAAATATTGAAGAAAAAAAAGTCTTCAGGAAAAGTTCTATTGGCAATTTTTAGCACACGTAAGCCTGATGACAGTTTTTTATTCAAGTTTTTTATGTGTCTCTCAAACTTCAGCTCATCATCTAAGTAAATATCCAAAAAAAAATTACATGATTTGTTGTTAACATTATGGGTGCCTAGATGAATATCATATATAGGTTTCGTCAATATTGAAGCAAAACAAATATGAATTGCAGCACTGTTTAACCATTTTTGAGTCCCTGGAGATGATTTTTTCAGAATTTCAATATTAATTTTTGAAACATTAACATAGTATCATCCCGCAACATGGTAAATGATTTTTGAATGTCTAAATTGCTGAGATCATTCAGATAAATGAGAAAAAGGATTAGCCCAAGTACGGAACCCTGGGAGACACCACATTCAACATTCAAAATTTTGAAAGAAGTCTCTGAGATTCTGTGCATTCAGATTAAATTCAGCTGTTGAAAGTCGTTATCTCTTCATAAAGTAAAGCAATATGTGGATATATATTCAAACTGTCATGTGCCAATATTGTATGTCCAGAACTGACCGCATTTGTTATTTGCCTTGGTCTTTCAAATCCTTTTTGTTCATATTCACCATATGCATTCACTGAAATGAGTTTTAATTAAGAGTTAATGTTTTTATTGAAGGAGTACGAAAAAGCTCTGCAAATTTTCGAAAACCTCAAAGATCCCTACGCCAGCTTCTACCAGTCGCAAATTTATAAACACATGGCGGACCAAAAGACCAATCAAAATAAGGAAAATGTCACATCGGAGATGAGGAGTCAAAACATCATTCTGCTGTCGAGGGCCAGGGATTGCCTGTATCTCACGTTGGACAGGCTCAGAGAACCGTCAGTTGACAAAAACCATCCTTTGAACATCCAGCTTGGCACTGAAATCGAAAAGATTGAGAGGCTACTTTCACGTATCGATCCAGATTGCACGAACCGTAACGAATGTGACGGCATGTCAGAAGAAAACAACTCGTCAGACAACAGCATCGGAGAGCAGTACCTGTCCACGTACACGAATCACAACAGCTTTCAGAACGGTCAAACGTACACGTCCAAGCTGGAATCGCACCATCATTCGACCCCAATGCGTTTGGGAATCTCCCGCCAGGAGGCGCGCCCGAGTCCCGAAAGATTGGACGCCCAAATTAGACAGATGGTCGCCTCGAGAGACGCGGCCTTGAATGGCATTCTAGAACAGAACAAGATAATAGCCGAATCGCACAAAGGGATGCTGGATGAGTTGCGAAGCTTCAAGGAAGCCGTCAATAACCTCACTTCTATGGTAGACGATTTGAAGACCATGAAGAGAGGGTTCGAAGAGTTGAAGGACATCAAGAAATCTGTCGACGAGCTCAAACATTCCGTTGATGATTTGCAAAATGTTGTAGATGTTGTGCAGGTAAGGATTGCCAAAATTATCAAAATTCAGGGTGTATTTTACTGTTGTTGAAGTTATTAACATTTTACAGTAAATTAACTACAGTGTCAAGTTTGTTTACCGTGGTCTTAATGTTTTCATGTTTGAAGTATTGTTTTACTAAGCTTCGCATTTTGATATTAGATCATTTGTTGGAAATATAGCTGTTGAAAAAAACAATTTACGATATAAAGTCGTGTTGGAACCTAAATTGGAGTTGAATAAATATAAAAGAAACCGGTAACACATATTGTTGACATTTTTGGTGTTTTCTTTTTGAAAGGAAAATATCTGCCAGAATATATCTTTTCCAATTTCAAAGAAAAATAGAAAGAAATTATAATAAAATTTCGTCATTTGTTGGAATTAAAGCTGATGAAATAAAATAACTAAATGATATAAACTTATATTGTAACCTGAATTGAAGATAATCGAATTTTGTGTAAGTGATAGTGTAGGTGTGGAAAGATGAATCAGCTATATATGTTAAAGTGTTAGTAATTTGATTTTCATTCTTTTTGTGGCTAAGACACACTGTTTTCAATATTGAAAGACCTACCAACCTACTGGCAAATAAAGGACGGCTTGAATCCCTATAACTAGCTTTGCATAAATATTCTACATGTAGTTTTCACCTTTGCGCTAAAGGTCCGATTAATTTTCATTTGTTGACATGGTTACTCGATTTTTTTTAAGGAAATGAAAAAGGAAATCACCGAATTGAAGAAAGATAACACCAAGAACAATCAGCTCAATGATGAGGATTTGTTTGCCCTCGATCCTGAATATGGTGTCGATTTTAACTTGGGCTCCAATGTAGGTGCATTTGGGTCAACTGTACCAAACGTCTACCCCAACTACCCAGCTGGAAGATTACCTACTCCTAATCCATTGGCCGCATATGCACCTAACGCTCTTTATCCGTCGCTATACCCCGGATTAGCTTACGCATATGGAAGTCTAGGTTTACCACACCCTGGAACATTGCCATTTGTGTCAGATCAGCAGCAGATGTCACAGATTCCTGGTATGACCACACCCGGTGCCGTTGGTTATCCTCAGATTTTGGGTCAGTCTCCTTTGAATCCCACATTGACCAGTAGTACCGGATTAGGAATAAATATGGTAACAGGTCAACCACTTTCCCAAGGACACCAACAACATGCAGCTAGCCAACTAATCAAGGACATTTCCAGAGCTACTTCCAGCATCCCTACTCCCAGTATAAGTCAGAATAGCTTCACTACTATATCATCTTCGTCATCTATGACTGCAACAAGTAGAGCCCCTCCGGTGAATGTGGTCATAACTTCATCAGATCCTCTCCCTTTAATCAAAACGCCCACCTCTCAGCCAGTTTTGTCTGTAACCATTCCTCCCCAACATATCAAAGGCAATACTGTCAAACCTCCACCTCAGATCTCGCAGGCTTCCAGTATATCTTTACCCTCAATGCTGTCTAGTGCCCCATCTGTACCGACATCATTCAGCTCTTCTTCTCTGTTTTCTGGCCTCCCTCAAAACAAAACCCCTGTGAAGAATGTCGGCCTAGGATTTCAAATTGGAAAATCTCCACAAGAAACTTTCAGTTCACCTAAAGTTGGTGACACTTCGAATTATAGCAATGTTTCCTCTACTTCCTTAGACGAACACGATCCTTGTCCGGACTTTAAACCGATTATACCTTTACCAGACGAGGTTCCTGTCAATACAGGAGAAGAAAATGAGACAGAACTGTTTTGCCAACGTGCCAAGTTGTTCAGGCACTTTGTCAACAAGGATACCAAAGAATGGAAGGAGAGAGGTGTTGGCAATTTGAAAATCCTCCATAATCCAGAAAGTGGAAAGATCAGAATTCTCATGAGGAGAGACCAGATCCATAAAATCTGCGCGAATCACTTCATAACAAAAGAAATGTCACTGACGCCGATGGCTAATAACGAGAGGGCTTACGTTTGGGCGGCCCAAGACTTTGCTGACGAGGAGGTTGTAACCGAAACATTCTGTGTCAGATTCAAAACTGCAGAAGAAGGGAAGAAGTTTCTCGAGGCTTTCGAGTCCGCTAAAAAACTTCTGGATAAGGCTCCGGTAGCTGGAAAAGAAATTGCAGGAAAAGCTGATCAGAAAGCAGATGACAAAAACAAAGAGAGTTTGAAAACGACGGAGAAACAGAAAGAGAAGCCAAGGGAAGACACGCCAAAAGCCCAAGTCGTGAAATCCGCCACAAGCCAATCGGGGGCTATTCTTGGTGGATTTGTATTTACTAGCACACCAACGTTCAAGACAACTGAACCTACAACACCAAAAACAGCAGAGGTCCAGGAAAAGAGTAAGAACAGTCCATTTGCTGCATTCACTTTTGGAAAAAGCAACACTCAGACAAGTACTTTGTTCCAAAGTCCTTTGAAAACTAGTGGAGCCCCAGTTTTTTCACCGCTTGTCATCTCCCAGGAGAAACAAGTATCAGAAAATGTCACAGAAGACGATTCTCGTGCCGAAGATTTTGTTCCGACGGCAGAATTCAAACCTGTAGTCGAACTACCAGACTTGGTTGAGGTGAAAACCGGCGAAGAAAACTCTGAGATACTATTCGAATCCAGGGCAAAACTTTTCAGATACGATACTAGTGGAGAGACTAAGGAATGGAAGGAGAGGGGACTTGGAGTTATAAAGGTGCTGAAAGATGACGATTCTATCCGTTTGCTAATGCGACGGGATCAAGTTCACAAAGTTTGCTGTAATCACAAAATACTGAAAAATATGGTATTCAAGGTTAACCCCAGTAACTCCAAGGCCATCGTTTGGCATGCTAAAGATTTTTCTGAAGGTGTTTTGACGCCTGAGACTTTTACAGTTAGATTCAAGACTGAAGAACTAGCAAACCAGTTCCTGCAAACAGTACAGACTGCTCAGACATCTCTGGATGAGAACAACAAGGTTAGTGGCAAGCACCACAAACCGGAAACGAGGCCGAGGACCACCAGCTTCGGCGATAAATTCAAACCAGCCAAAGGTAGTTGGGAATGTAAAAATTGTTACATCGTAAATGAAGGAAAGGATAGTCATTGTGTAGCATGTGAAACTCCTAAAAGTGGGACAGCAGCGAAGAAGGTAGAAGAATCAGGGCCAGTGTTTTCTTTCGGAGTTGGAGCTAAGACACAGGAATCTAAACCGACTGCCGGGTTCCTATTCGGGCAGAAACCAGCAGCGAATAGCTGGGGAAATGATTTCAAGCCAGCGGAGGGTAGTTGGGAGTGCAAGACTTGCTACATTAGAAATCCGGCCGACAAAATAAAATGCGCCTCCTGTGATTCTTCCAAAGACGGCAGTACAGACGCGTCTGACAAGTCGACCGTCAAAGGGGTTAACTTGGATACCCAGGGTCTCAAATTCAATTTTGGTCTGCCGGCGACTAAACCCGATGAGATAAAGCCAGCTGTTGGTGGTTTTGGAGATGCTTTCAAACCGATAGCAGGTTCATGGGAATGCAAAGAATGTATGGTGAGAAATAATCCTGATGTGAAGTACTGCTCTGCATGTGATGGTCCCAAGGATGATACTGTGCCTAAGAAGGAGACTAAAAAGGGTGAGTGAATGATGTGTGAGGTATTTATTTACTAATTTGAAACAGACACTGACAATATGATTTTTCCCTCGTTAACACAGCAAATTTCATTTGAAAAATATATCACGACACAGTAGCTTCTTCAACAGTAATTTGAATAGTATTCAATCCTGTATTCAAGAATATTATTGTATGGAACTAGATGGATGTCATTTTGAACACTGCATCCGTTGATTGTGTTGCCATTGATATTACTTTTGTTCATTTTTTCAATAAAATGAGCGGCAGCTAATTTTCTGTTTTTTTCTTAAATAAAAGTTCAACATTTGATTTCTTAATAACGAATTAACAGATTTCAAAAAAAAATACAGAAGCAATAGAGGGACAAAATACCTTTCAAATGATGTATCACTCGACCCCCAATGCCATTGAAAAAATATAGGGGGTAGTTGCTAACCGCAGGAGGGTGAAGTTTCGGGTATGATTTTCATATCAGAATTAGTTTAAAAAAAAATCTGTTTGTTTAAAATCTGTTTTTCCATTAATCAGCTGTCGCCCCCATACGAACGACAACTCTAAGAAGTTTAGAAACTTGTGCTAGCTAAGGACTAACGAGGTCTTACCTTTTAACGTGTGATTCCTAACACGTCCCGCTAGAAATAAAAATTGAAGTGTTTACTCTGTTGTAGATTTTGATGACCGTTCTAATTTTCAATCGTGTTTGAATTTTCATCAATTTTCATAAGCAAAATACCAATCTCCTTTTATGTCGTAGGTATTGATTTAAGCACCCCCGGTCAGAAGTTTGTTTTTGGAATGCCCAGCGTTTCCACGCCCCAAGTTACTTTTGGATCAAGTCTCCCTCAGACTGAGAAATCCTCAGCTCCTCAAACAACTATGACTACCACCACCACTACTACAGCTCAAGTAACATTCGGCTCAAGCACCATATTTGGTTCGAACTCTACCAGCATATTCAAACCGCCTACAAGTAACACATTCACCTTCAAACCAGCCACTGCTCCTCAATTAGAGACAAAATCGTCAGAAGATAAATCAAAATTCGTCTTCGGTTCTCCACAAAAGCACGATTTTGAGTTCAAACCTAAATCTCCCAGAAGAGTCAGTGCTGGTCAAGGAGACGAAGAATCAGACAGTAGCTACGCCGATGAAGAAGAAGACAATATCTATTTCAAACCTGTCATCCCTCTACCTGATAAAGTGGAGGTGAAAACTGGAGAGGAAGAAGAAGAGGTCTTGTATTGTCACAGAGCCAAGCTGTTTAGATTTGTTTCAGGTGAATGGAAGGAGAGGGGCCTGGGTGATATCAAGATACTGAAGAGGAAAGATAGTGGAAAGTTAAGGTGAGATGTTTTGGAACATATAACACATGATGATGCTGATGCTTATTTAGTGTATTTCTATCCTTTACTAAGAAATAGAGGACAGAGATACACTGAATATGTACTAATTTTACCAGTGGGAAAGCTATATAAGAATGTTTTCTTCATGACAATAAAGCAAATGAACTTTGAACGTTCAAACCAGTCTCGATATACCTACATGGTAAGTTCACATCACAAAATGTCAGTCCATCTAGTGGATGAGGTACTAACCAACTGCATATCTGGCCATTACTGCGTCAGTCCATTAAACTGTGTAGATATATCGAAACTGGCTTGAACGTTTAAAGTTCATTTGCTTCAGATTTGTTTACTGCCAGTCTTCAAGCATAGCCCACTGACTAATAAGAATGTTTTCTTCATGATAATAAAGTTTTTTTCTCTGTCTCTCTCTCTCTCTCAGAGTCGTCATGCGCCGAGAGCAAGTACTGAAAATATGCCTCAACCACATACTGACCAAAGACATAGAATACTTGCGAAAAGACGAAAAATCGTGGTTGTTCCACGCCGCCGATTTTTCAGAAGGAGAGATAGTCCACGAGCAATTCTGTGTCAGATTCAAGAATCCAGAGATCGCTCAAGAATTCAAAAAGGCGGTCAGCGATGCCCTGGAAGGGGCAGCTGGCGGTGACCAAGGTAAAGATGTGATTGATAACGTTGATTTTGTCCTAACCATGAATAAAACGGGTGATATTTGTTCAAATTTGCGGTTATTTATGTACTTAGGTATGTCTGTGGTAGCTCTGAGCGTGTGTTTTGCGTGTGTGAAGAAACGCTGCTAATGATTTTTTTCATTTGTATAATGAAATAAATGTTTGGGAACCACATGGCCAATCTTTGTGAGGAGTGCAAATTTATTCTTTGATCATTGTATAATTTGGCTTTTTAACACTACAAATATTATGTTCTGTATACTTCTGTATTCAAATTTCATTTGTGAGGACATGGTTTTGTCTTCCGTAATTTTTTGCTTGTCATTTTATTGTTATATCCTGAGAGTACCAAGTTTAATTGGATGTAAACTTGTGCCATCCATAATTGTAAAACCCTTGGTTCCAAGACCTTGAGGAATTCAATATCAATTAATATATAGGATATAATTTCACAAAAAATAACAAAATTTTGAAAATTGTGATTTTATATACATTTTGATGGATTGAGCTCAGTGAAAATATGAACTCAAAAAACTTGGTTTTGAAATTGAAATTTTAGGATTCATGTGGAATGTCTCTTGGTAATATTTTTGTTTGGTAACATAACTTTTTTTTCACGTTGAAGTTCGTTTCAGTATTCTACTTGCCCATTGTCATTGAGGTTTTTCTTAGTCTATGTTTTTTTCCCATTTGATTAGTTTCCTTCTAATTAATATGTTTATTTTATTGCATTCTGTGTTGAATATTATTTATTTTTAGGAACATCATCTGTTCTTTTTTTTTGTAAATATATTTTTGAAATCTTATTTTTAGTTTTGTTCTGTTCATCCTCCCAGTATAAATAAATTTGTTAAAGGGATTGTTCCTTTTGATTTTATTTATCTAAATATAACTCCAATATATTTATATTTCCGTCCTCATTTTCTAGACTTTCTTCTAAACCTTTTAAAATTGGCATTACTGTTTCATAATCTTTCAACATACTAAACCACTAGAAGAATTTATTATGACATCTATGGGAAATAAATTCCAACTTTATTCACTAACAAACACTTCTGAAATCACGTTACTAAAAGTTAAGTTGAATATGTTTAACGTATGTTTGAAGTTGCAAACTTGGTTAGCGAAAAGTGCATCAAACATAAAATGTGTGTGTCGTGTGTGTGAGTGTGGCATGTGTATGTGTGTGTGTGTGAGATGTGGTTTGTGTAGTGTGTGGGGAAGGGGCATGTATGTGTGGTGGGTGTGTGTGTGTGAAGAAATCTAAAAATAAATATGCAAAAGATCAATAAACTTTTTCAATGATGATTTGCGCCAAATGAGAAACACATTTAATACACTTCAAACAGTCAGCATCTCTTCAAAAAATCCTAAAGGTAAAGCTTCTTTCGTAGAATGCAAACGAAGATACCACAGTGAATTAAATTTGGCAAAAAGAAACTCCTACGCCCATTTTATTCAAATGTCAAATAACAAAGTCAAAGATACATGGAGACTGATAAATTTTGAAAGAAACTCTCCAAATATGGCCAATAAAAATACTACTACTATCAGTCCAAATGAACTTAATATATTTTTTCTAATATAGTCAAAAATATAAGTAAATCTCTTCCAGCATGTAATATCAGTACATTAGACTATTTAAGTAATTTTTCCAAACCGTGTGATTCTTTCTTCATGTTTCCTGTGCTTCATGAAGATGTAGTGGACGCATATCATAAACTTAAAAACACAAATTGTTGTGACATTTATCATTTAAACAGTTGAATCCTAAATCTACTCTTTTGGGGTAGATATAGACGATCAGAGCCTTTCGCATACAAAAAAGCTGGAGCTGGAGCTCCATTCGACGCACACTGCCAACCACTTTTAAGAAAATTGGGAATAATGTCTTTGCCCTGTATGTTGATTTTCTATGCAATATTAGAGATACATAAAAACAAAATACTACTCTCCAAACACTCTGATCATCATAATTATGAAACTAGAAATGCGGAACAACTCAGACAGCCTAGATTTAAACTTGAAATGTCATTACGAAAATCCCTGGACATTAAATTATTTAACAAAACTTCTATATAATGTGACTGAATTGAATTTTAATTTGTTCAAAAGGAAAATCAAAGAATACCTTATACGAAATTGTTTTTATTCTATACATGATTTCATGCAAAGTACATATTCAGACTGATTTTTTATATTCCTATATTTAGGAATCTCTTTCTTTTTTATAATTTGATTATTTATTTGTTAACTATTTTGTAAATCATTTTCAAAATTTAAATTTTATGATGCTTTCAAATTGTTCTCTCTATATGCATACTAATTTGTACCAATAATCTATGACTTGTGTGTGGTGCGCGTGTTTGTGTGTGTGACTTGTGTGGAGAGCGTTTGTAAGTGAGGTGTGTTTGTGTGTGTGTGTGTGTGGTACGGTACGCATGTGTGTGTATGAATATTAATATTTCAAATATCATGGATAAGTTCTAAATATACTTTGTAATCAATTTCCATAAATTTACGGAAATATTTTCGAGAAAGGAAGAAATGAATACATTTATCCAATTTGATCAATGTCTCTTTTCTTATTGACACTATTATCTTCTTTATTGGCCTAATCCATTTTTCAAAAAAGTCTTTCAGTGGAATTATGACGTTTCCGTCAAAAATGGTGAAACTTTGTACGTAAAATATATTCAGAAGTCACATATAAAATTCAAAATATTCATGTCTATTGCTGGTGGAAAAACCTTTCTGTAATGCAAAGAGTAGGACATATTCATATATATTTATTTTACAACCCAATTTATATGTTACTTCATACTATTTTAGTTTTTTTGATATTGTTGAGTGTTGGAAGATTGGCAGAGTAAAAACAAGTATTTCCAATTGTCTCAATTCTCCTCACCAATCTCACCCATAACAATTCATACTTCCCAATACTGTTATCAAAATTATCTTTGTCCTCAGTTCACAATTGTGAATGACGTAAGTAATTGTATCAGCGGGATTAAAGATTCCGTCATCACTTTAGTTAGAGGCTGAATTTAATTGTGAGTTAAGAAGATTAAAAATTTGTAAAGTCAGATAAGCTGCTTCTACTTGAATTTCAAATCATTTGTCATGACCTTTTTGTTAAAATACAAGAGAAACATAAATTCACCTTTTTAATTTCATTACATACTCTTTTGGATACTGATATTTTTTTCTTGTACTTACTATTCAGAATGTTGTCAATCTTGAATCATTCATACTTTCACAAGTGAGTTATTTTAAAATTGCTTCTGTATTTTTCTTCTATAGCACAAGTTGATTTTTCCGCATCATTTTCTTAATGATTCTTAAATTTTTACTAAAGATGAGGTATTTTTTGATATCTCGTTCTATTTTGTCTGAAAAACATTCATTCATTAATCACACTCACTTGAAATTCAGTTTTTTCCTTTTTTTTTGTTTGAAATATTCTATTAATATATTACTATTACGATATGTAAATAATAATAATTGTAATTTATTGAACAAAATTACAATTTTGTTCAACTGGCTATCGACCAAAGTCCTTCCAATTTCCTATATTCGACACTTTCACCCCAAAATTGTATACTGTGTCCTGCAAGTACTAAAATAACTCCTTATTATAGAACTTGCGAATTTTGTCTTAATTTTTAGCTCAACTAGAGATCTTGTATCTACTCCTTCTTTAATTACAGTTCAAAAACCTACCGTAGTTGAGCAAGACAGTGACGATGATCTAGAAGTTGTATTCGAAACTCAAGTAACCCCTGAAGAAGAAAAAGAAGCACTGAAACTGGGACTACCGCCGAAATTCTTTTCCTATAAGCAACTCCCTGACTGCACTTGCGAACAATGCAAAAAAGATGATGAATATTTGAGTGAATTATTCACAGATAAAAAGAAGACTTTTTCTTCTTCCACTGCTGGCGTCATCAAGTCTAGCCCAATAAATTTTGGAACACCTAAAATGAATCTGACTCCTTCGTCTGGTGAATCCATATTCAGCACTCCAAAGGGAGGATTATTCACCTTCACTCCTCAGGCTGCACCAAAAGACAAAGAAGCTTCGAAAGCTGTTGCTGAAACAACACCGGAAAATCTTAGTAAATCTGATAGTCTTAGGGAGCTCTTATTGAAACCTTCAGCTCTGGCTACCTCTATTTCGACTCCTAAAGGCTCACCTGCTACTACAACAACGAAACCTGAAGAAAGCACTACCTTCAAGACATTCTCCTTCTCTCTTGGACAGTCCAACACTACAGCAGCTTCGCCAAGTATTTTCGGGCAGTCCATCACAACTACCTCGAGCACCGGCCTTTTTAGTTCTACTGCTACCAGCGGCTTATTTAGCAGTACCACAGGTACGAATATATTCAGCACTCCCACGCCCAACGTTTTCGGATCTAAGAGCTCGAGTGGCAGCAATTTGTTTGGGAGCGGCACCAGTACAAGTTCTGTTTTTGGGAGTGGAAGTTCCACACCCGTTTTTGGAAACGTGGCTAATAGCAGTACCAGCATTTTCGGAGGTGTGGCAACATCTACAACTTCGGCATCTATATTCGGCGGTTCTGGAAGTATTTTTGGTGGCACGACACCTTCCACCACCACTACAGCTTCTATTTTTGGAGGTGGTACCTCAAACGTTTTTAGTTTGGCAAAGACACCGGTCTTTGGGACGACTTCAACCGCTACTAATTTATTTGGAGGAAGTGCTACTAATACTGGATTCAGCTTGTTTGGCACTAAGCAAGAGTCTTCATCAGAAACAACACCTAACGCAACTACTGTCAAAAGCACTACCGGTTTGAAGGAAGACGACGAAGTGATACTCAAGTGTAGCTCTGACATTTCGTTTGCTTCTTTAGCAGCAAACACTTCTGCAGATTCGAAGCCTGCTTTCAGCAAAACTGGTAAGTCTTTCGCACCTCAAGGAGGTAATTATGTAGATGTAATTCCACAAAATATAATCAAATAAATACAAACAATATAAATATGAAAAATTGAAGATAAACGTTTGAAATAGTAACATCAGTGAAGTAATTGGGATTTCAACTTGATAATTGCTTATCATTCGACGACCACTGTAAAAATATTGAAGAAAAGATTGCAAAAAATTATATTTTTTTTCAAGAATCGCCAATAAGTTATCAACATTTTGTGGTTTTGTCCGATTCAATGATTTTCCTTATTCAATTAAATCTACTCTATCATTGAATTGTTAAAATATATTCATGGTGGAAATTGAAAAATTCCTTTTTTTCAGTTCAAATTATGTATGTATATAAAAGTTGTATTATTTATATAAATTTTGTTGATTATATTATAAGTTAGCTAACCTGTATATTAGGGAATCCTAATTCAATAAGTAAATTTAAAGTTGATTACACTCTCAATGATGACTTAACGCTAATTATAAAGAGACGATTATCACCTAGTACGTATAATTTGTGACTAAATAGTCTGTTTACATAAGCAGACGAGTAATAAATAATTTTCAAGCGGCTTTTCCAAAACGTACATAATTGAATCAATTGAAAAGTGAAAAATATAGATTTCAGACATTGAATGCTGTATAATTCGGTATAACAAATCTCAAAAGACTTTTTGTGGTTCTAACAAAAATATGAAAGTGATTGACAATGTTTCATGATGAATGTCATCAATTCGGACTTCCACTGTCTGATATTATATATAATGATTTGAAATCACTGAAAGAACTAAAGAAGAAGAATTAAAAATTGAAGAAGAAAAATGAATAGCTGAAAAAACAATTATATTAAGCAAAAAACTTTAAATAAATTAAAAGTAAAAATGGAATAAATTGAACAAAAAATAAATAAAGATATAAAATTAAAAAATTCCAATCCAAGTTAGTTAACGACGTTTGGATTGTTGGTAACCACAATCGTCTTCGTGTGATCACAATGGGTCATCATCCGGGTGATCACTCAGTCATCACCCGAAGACGATTGTGGATAACAACAATCGAAACGTCGTGAACTAACTTGGTTTGGAATCATTTAATTTCATATTTTTATTTATTTTTTGTTTCATTTTTACTTGTGTTTTATTTCACTATTATTTCATTTAAGGTTTTTTGCTTAATATAATTGTTTTTTCAGCTGTTCATATTTATTCTTCTTCTTTCATTTTTAATTCTTCTTTTTTAGTTCTTTCAGGGATTTCAAATCATTTTATATAATATCAGACAATGGAAGTCCAAACTAATGAAATTTAAAAATGTGAAACACCTACATTAATAATTGATACATTTTTTTTATTGAACATCCAAAATTGTTTTTATATATACTAGTTTAAGGAGTCTTGAAAAAATATTAGTTTAAAAAAATGGCAACAATATACTAACATGTTATGAAAGAAGAGGACAACGTGATAAAATGCGCTCATTTAGTTAAGGAAATTGTAGATCCTTCAATCATAACATTCATTGAACAACAAGTATTTTTGATTAAATACTCAAAGCACCACTGCAGGTAGAAATCGACCCCAATAGTAATCAAATATTTTTTTCCCGTCCTATTTGCTATATAAATATAGGGTGGAACCAGTAAAGCATTATAAATCTCCCAAATAAATACCCAACACTCGCCACTGTAGGTAGAAATCAACCCAAACGGTCATTAAATATTTTGTTTGCCACTCTTTTGTTTGCCACTCGTGTGCTATAAAAAAATAAGGCGGACCCGATAAGTATTATAAACCCGCCTATTGAATACCTAATGCAAGCCCAAATATTTTGTTTGCGACCCGTTTGTTATACAAAAATAGGGAGGACCCGGTAAAGTATTATAAACCCGACTATATCATTTGTGCAAATCGAAAAGAAATCACTTTATTAGCTCTTTGCATTTTCAGTGAGTATTTTTTACTTTTTACTGTACTCAATATTGCTCATGGTATAATAATTAAATATAATATCTTGGGGGTCTCTCCTACCTATATTGAAAAGATTCAGTAGCAAAAAAGGTCATACTTTTTTTTCATATAAATATCTCGGAAATCTTTGAACTAATACTAATACTATACAGCCACATTTTGATTACTGTTCTAGTCTTCTATATCTCTTGGACAAAAACAACAAACAAAAATTAGAAAAATTACAAAATCGAGGAATGCGAATAATCTTGATGTGTAATAGATATACTCCCATTCAAATTATGCTAAATACTCTAAATTGGTATAGTGTAACGCAAAGACTATTTTATATGTCAATGATGTTCATTTAT
>WOGN01003160.1:0-15636 GCA_015342105.1 Leptinotarsa texana
TAGCTAAGAGAGCGATTACTGAAGGCGAAATCACAGCTCTTCCAGCTATAATACCGTCAGACATGAAGGTCTTCTTAAAACACCTTCAAAACAAATCGAGGCAATTGGAATGGGACACCTCCAACTCCAAATTACATGAAGTGAAGAAGAGTATTTGCCCTTACAAATCCATCCCGAACAACAGAAAACATCAAGTTGTACTTACACGACTGAGATTAGGCCATACTAGAATCACTCACGACTATCTCATCACTCGCTCCACCGAACCTGTGTGCTATGTATGTGATACGACTCTAACCGTGAAACACATATTGTGTGAGTGCCCACTGTACCATCAAGAAAGGGTGAATCATCAGTTTTCAGAGACAATAGAAGATATTTTGGGTGAAAATTGCAACTTTAGGAAACTGTTTTCATTTATGAACAATATTAATCTATTGCAATGTATTTAAAACAATATTTTGTACCAAACATTACTAACATTTTTTCAATATGTACTGATCCGTCGCTAATAACCCTAGTGGTTGATGCGAATTGATGAAAAAAAAAAAAAAAAAAATGAACAAGTCTTCACCGACAATTGTGATTAAAGTGTCCATTCGATTTCTGATTTCAAGCAGAGTAATTATCAATTAGGACCAAGTTGTGTAAACAATCCAAAGAATTTATTTGAACAAAGAAGGAATTTTTTTTCCGCGAATAGCTCGAAAAGTATTGAAGATGAAAAAAGATCCCTTAAAAGTAGAAATCTATTCGTTAATTTTCCAACTCTCGGAACTTCAGCACCAGTATTCATGATTTCGATTGGAGGATGAAATTTCGGACAGAAACCAATGGTTCGGCGATAACCTTGATTCGGCGCCTGAACAAACAATATTTTGACTTAATGAATATAAATATTGACAGTTGAAATAATTGAATACTTGCTCAATAGATGAATTGAAAATAATCTGCCGCGACGTACACCGGCATCATCGCGTCGTGTAAGTCGGGTGAGTCGGGTAAGTCGAGTGCTGGCTCTGCGGTCTCATATCATGGGACGATAGATTTCAACAATTGAATTATATCATTGAAAATGTCGAGTTGAGTCATTTACGTACTCTGTTGATGCATTCCAACATTTTCTCTTCAATAATTGTTCCTTCAAACAAATAATCTAGTTTGAATTTCTCTCTATTGAGGTGATGAAATTGATTCATTTCAAAAATTGATATTTTGTTCTGATATCGATGATTCAGGAAATGATATTCATGAGTAGGTACCACTCGATAAAAATTTTTTTCATGTCAATTTTTTCAAAATCTTACTATGTTATTTTTGAGCAGTATTAATCTAGCAATCAGCAATAATAATTATTGTACTGACTGCTCCTATGGACATTGCTAAATGACAGGTTTTCTTATGAAGAAACTTATTGATAACATTTTGAGGTCTTGTGGTATTATTTTCGATGAAAGTTATATGATTTTTTTTATCTATTCATTCTCATTCGGAAACGTTTTATACAATGGAATAATGAAAAATTAGTGTGAATACTAATCCAAATCAAGAAAAAAATTTTTTATTAAAAAAGTTTTCAATGTATAATTAACGAAATCAATGATTGTTAATAATCGATATTTTTGACAAAACATTTTTCAATACATAATTTTTTCGACTGAAGTCAAAAAATGTACTTTCATAATTTTGCAAAAAAACGAGTGAGTATTCAACACATATATGAAGGAAAAGAATCGCACAGTCGCTTGCTGATGGCGAATCGTCGTGTGGCTATAGATGTTTCACTTCAATAAAGGAGTTGTTTACTCAAATTATCAACTAATCATAATTTTCTGTGAAGGCAAATTCAAATTTTACGAAAAGGCACTTGTGAACTAGACTATAAACTTGAAATATTCAGACATAATTCCTGCGGGGACTGAATGCTGCACCCATTAGACACCTACTTGACCATTATTTGTGCTAAGATAGCGCTCTGAAATTTTTAATTTGGCCACCTATATGGAATACCGGAATACCGGAATACTTATTCGGATTATCTGTTGAAAGGAGAATGCGATCTTTATTCTGAATACCGACTGCACCTGCTGTCAGAGATAGCCGATACAATTGGACAGGTCTTCTTTGTTTTCTTGCGTTTTGTTTACATATGTTACTGATCATTGAGGCAATCCTCTAAATACGATATCTGGATTCCAGTCCTATGCATGCTTTTGTTTTGTTGTTTCAAGCCCAAGGATAAAATTGCTTGAGTGCAATAATATATCATTATGAATAAATCTGCTATTTATAAATAATGAACTCCATAGAAATGGTCTTTCCACAAAAATCAACATCCAAATTGTGTTCTCTGAATATCTAACAGAAGTTCAATTATTCTATGAAGCTCAGTTACTTTCCAAACAATTGGAATATCAAATGATGAATTCATCGATGGATATTTCTCAAATAATTTCACCACCAATGCTGGTGTTCCCCAGGGATTCACATTGTCTCCAAACCTCTTTTTATTGTATATCAAGGACTCATTGAAAAAAAACAAGAATCCAATATATTGCTTTGCCGACGGCAGCACACTTGTCTAGTTAGGATTCCAGGACATTGGTTGAGGATGCACATCTTCAGCGGTAGCAGAAGGTTGCATATCTTATAGAGGATCTGGAAGTGATTTCAAATTTGGCTGAGAGTAGCCATGTTCAATTCAATGCCACAAAAACCCAGGCATTGGTTTTCTCCGAAAAATAAATGACTCTAAACCGAATATAACAATGCCAGAACAGAAAATTCCACTTTCTGTTTCGATAAATTTGTTGAGGATTAGAATGTACATATATTTGACTTGGCACAATCATGTCGCACAATTCTATCAGTTCGAACTTCCATTGTCTAATACGTTATTGAGACATAGGACGTTTTCTTTCCCGCTTGTGGCTTTGTTCACGAGCTGAAGCTGTTAATACTTAACAATTTCTCACTTAGACGAACTTAATCGAATCCCAGAGTCAGATCTTTCCTGCACTTATGAGGGGTAATACCTCGAATCTCATCTGTGCATCATCTCCACGATTGATTTCATCGTGGTCCTCTGCTGGATGAACGAGAAACCTCTGCAAGGATAACCTCTATGAGAGATCTTCCATAAATATCTGTCAGATGTAGTTCAAGATCCAACATTGTATTAGCAAGGAAAGTATTTGTTTTTCAACATGCATTTATTAAAACCTACTGTGTAGATATGTTGAGAGAGATGAATGTTTCGAAATCTCATGTTGAAATATACATTTTCTCATAAATTGTTTTCTCTTCCGGATACAGTCTTCAGGCTTGTTTTGATTTCTGTTGAATGGTAAACTTCTACATTATTGCCTCTCTTTAAAAAAGGAGACAGGTTTCTGGTTGGTAACTGTAGACCAATATCAATCATTCCCGTTTTGGGAAAAAACTTTGAAATTATTTTGAAGAACAGGTTCATGAACGTTTTTATCAAAAACAAATTATTTAGGGAAGATCAATACGGATTCTGAGCGGGTAGATCAACAATACATGCAATTCGAAAAACTATGAGTCTGGTTATCGAGGGTCTTGAGAGAGGTGAACACGTGATATTAACAATGTGTGATGTCTAAAGCATTCGACTGCGTTTCGCACGATGTTCTGTTCAAAAAGTTGGAGTTTTATGGAGTGAGGGGGCTACCACTTAGTTTATTTCAGTCGTACTTATGTAACAGAACCCAATATGTGTATGTGAATGGGAACATGTCTGACAATAAAACTATCAAGGATGGTGTACCGCAGGGATTCGTTCTGGGACCATTGCTATTCTTGATATATTTCAATGTCAGAAAAACATAATCGTATTACTATCAATTACTGATGATACTCTGAAACAGGCGTCTCTGGTGTTTACAACAAATCATTAGAAATTAAATGAAAGCAAGATACAGAAGGTCTTGTTTACGATCTCAAATACTGAAAATTCTCAAAATACTGAAAATACTCAAATGTCTATGATACTGTCAAACTACTAGGACTCACTTTCGACAGGAATTAACCATGGTATGCACACATTGATGAATTTAGTAAGAAGCTGTGTAAGCTGCTTTTCGACAGCTAAATGGAGTATTGTCTCTTGACGCCCTGAGAAGTTCATATTTTGCTTTGTTCCACTCACATATGAATTATGGCATAGTTTCCTCTCACTCCATTAAAATCTTCGGTCTTCAGAAAAAAACAGTCAGAATATTGATGAATGCTAATTATAGAGATAACTGTCAGCCGCTTTTCAAAAATATGGGTATACTACCACTTCCATCGGGATTCACATATAGTCAATAACTTGAAATCAATAAAAATGAATCAATATATTCGCAGCATCAGGATATTCATCATCATGCTACAAGAAATGAAGATCTGTTCATAAGCCTTGATACAAACTCACAAGGTCTATTAAAAATTCAATGAATATCAATCTCTATAATCATCTTCCTAATTCGTTCAGAGTGCTCAAACAAAGCTCCTTCAAAAACAGAGTCAGAACTATTCTCCTGGAAAACTGTTTTATAGTACTCAGGATTATTTAAGTACTTCAGTCATGCCGATTTAGATTTGATTCTATTTCATCTGATATGTGAAGCTCATATTTATACATAATATTTGTTTTTTGACACTTTCAAAAATTTTAGACTGATTATGGTAATGTTAAAAATTATCTTTCAATTTATTCACAATTTATGATCCAATATTTTTAGCTTGTGACTAGTTTTTTTCTTTTTCTATGTATATTTTAACCAACTTGCAACAAACATTCAAGTGTAAAGTTGTCAAATAAATATCTACCTATCTATCATTTAATCCAGAAGATGTCGCTTACCACAGATTGTTGTCAGTCCTGAATAAGTGAAAACACTCATCAAATTATTATTCATCATTATCAAAAAATCTCCACTGATAATGTTTAATTGCCATTGGAACTCATAAATGAGAGAAGTGCATACGACTGCTGTTGGAGTCCATACTATAAATCATCTTCAGTTCTTTCATGTGATTACCTATGATTTCCATCAAACCAGATCTACTATCTTCCAATGATTTTCTCTACAAGGTGTTGCTTGATTTCGTACTTGAAGACACACACTAATTACTTGGCTAACCGAAAATACTAGAAGTAGACTAATAATTGCTTGTTTATTCCGTAGAAATTTATTGGGTCGAAGTGTTTTCAACATGAAATGCCAAAGGCAAGGTTTCTTTCAGACGTGAATCATAATTTTTTTTGACTTAATGGTCAACGATTCGGAGGTATTCGGTACAGGTGCAGGCTTGTAAGGAAAACTTTCTACGTTTGTTTTTTATTGTGGATGCTTTGTATAAGTTTGGTTACGAATGATTTCACAAGAATAATAACTACATTTTTGATAACTAGATGACAAATATTCATATATACAGATATTAATATTACATTTGATTTTTTGAAGTATTGTCAATTTTCATTACGGCTACTGTTAGGTGATTCTTTGTGAATAGCGACAATACAAAATCAGTTGTGTAGATTACTGAATCTTCATTGAAAATGGCAACGCTCCTCAAGTCAATTTTTCATGCGAGGAAAATAACTCTGAATCACTCAGCAACTTGTAGTTTCTCTATCAACCATTTGACGTTGATAGGTCCAAATCTGCTCGGCTATTCTTAATTTTCTGTGGATTAGATTATGAAGTAATTGTTTTATTCAGGACTTCAAAAAACAGAGAAAAGTTCATGAGTGAGATAGAAAAATCTGTTCTGTCTGTTTTTCCGTTAATCAGTTGTCGCCTCCATACGAACGACAACTCATACGAGCTAAGAACTAACGAGATCTTACCTTTTAACGTGTGAGAACCATGTGAGGACATTGTCTTGATATAAGGCATATTTCAGAGAGGTGTTTTATTCCTACAGTAAAATTTTTTGAATGCTGTGAGTGTATATATCCCATTGTTGTTGAGCTGTTGGTTCAGATGAAAACTATGTCACAGTGAATATAAGTTTGATGAAGTGATGATTTTGCGAAACTGAAATTAGGCAGATGGGGTTGAATTAAAATATATTTTTTCAGTGCCAAATGAGAATGGAGTTTTTGCTCTCTGAACTAATTGATTTTCTTGATAACTGTTTTCTGATAATGAAAAAAGAAATATAGAGTGAATACCCGTTGAAACGGGCCCCATTGAATGATGTATCTGATATTGAGACTGAAATGAATGAATATTTGTGTATCAAATTATCTAAAAAGAACAATTCGTTCAGGCCAATCACAGGTTAATTGACTGTCACCTATCAGATTACAACTGATCCCCTGGCTAATACAACGAGTTGGATTATATCTGACAGATGTAAGTGCAGGATTCTTCACAGAGGTAACTCCTGCATATACTGTTGGCGATACAACAGCCGAAATCGTTTTTTGATTATTGGAATGGGCTGCAGACCCGTTTCGGGCTATTTGGCCTCTCGTAATGTCCATCATCAATTTGTAGTCGATGATTTTCCTTAATTGAAAATTGAATTTTTCTCAGAGTAACATTTCTCAAACGGAGTTGCAGAGAACGACAAACAACATATTTGTCATAGCCCCATCTGCCCGTAAACGAAGTAACCATCCACATATACAAATGGCCTAATTCCTTCTACGAGAGAAAAATCGAATGCGCCTTGGGACGCCCGACAGAAGTGAAAAGTCAAAGTGATCTAAGTTGAACTATTATTTATTGAATTTGTTAAACTTGAGAAAAGCTCAGGTTATTATTAAAATTTTTTGTATGTCAATATGGTAATGTGAGGAAAGGTTGTTTATTCATGTAATCTTTCATTGAATATTTTGTGTAAGTACACATATTATAGCTATCATGAGCCAATTGCTCTTTTGTAGGAATAGATAATAGTACTGAAAATGTACATACAAACAATTATTATCATCATTTTCAAGCCACTGAACACTGAGAATCTGTCCGACGAGAGAGAAGGAGTCTGCCTTCACAGTCTGTCTTCAAGTATGCCTCCTTTCTGAATGTGAAAGTTGGTGCAACATTTTATCCAACTCTGTACTCTCTAGATCACCCTGTTATTACGAAATATTCTGAGACAACTTTCCCTAATAAATAACGAAACACATTTGAAATGCTGCCATTCCTTTTGTGAGACTTTTCGATTCCATAAATGACGAAAATAAATATTGCTGATACCCATCAGTGCAAACACCCCAACATCACCAGAAGATACATCACCATTTCCCAAGTATTTCTTCACTGCCGTCCTCCATGTGATCATTTCTAACGTAGTTAAGATACAATAATGATATATCTCATTTGTTCTCGACAGAGACATAGTCACGGGTGTTAAAGTTCAATGATATTGCGATACCATATTCTTCGTGCAATATTTACTATTACAATACAGTTCGTATTATCAGTTTCTGTGAATGATTTATGAACTCAAGCACCTAGATTATCACATGAAATTATAATATATTGCCTAGCTTTCTACGGTCATGATGTCATAACAAATTGCTCTAATCTACAATGATAATCCGAAATGGGAGCGTATGCATTTCTGGAATTCTTTATATTTTGCTTTGATTGCTCCACCCTCAACTGTTATACTCGGAAATGGTTCAGGCTCATCACTCACCATTTTATCACCATTCCAAAAATATTTTATTAAAAAAACATTGTTATGGTCAACTGAGATCTATGGTGAATTAGAATCACCCATTCGTAATAACCAGTTGGCATTAGTCTTACTTTATTGATACTGTTGAAGGCTACAGAAAGTGAAAATTGATCATTAACAATATGGTCTTTCATTAGGAGATTCTTATCATTAAATTACAATAAAACAAAAGGTTGGTGTAGGGTTTATCTGGGTGGAGCGCATTTGAAAAATCTAATTATCCATGACTCTTGGGGCGTACAAATAGGCTGGATTAAACTGATGGCAGGGGTGATGTTGGCTAAGGACCGCTGTGGTTTCTGGCTTATTCGCATATATCTGCGACTTAAGAAATTTCCACAAGAAAAACTCTAACGGGATCAAATCGCATGAGCCAGTTTACATTCCCTCTAGGTGAAATGACCATGCTCTCAAATTGCTAGTGCAGAATATCCAATATTATATGAGTTGTATGACATCTAGCGCCATTGTGTTGAAAACAACGTCGTTCTCAAAAAAATATGGAACGATGACGGCGCCAGCCCAAAATCTACAGCGACTTTTCCGTGATGCAATGGACGCTCTTGGACCTCATGTGGATTAGTATCGTTCCAAATTCGACAATTTTGTTTGTTCACCTACCCATTCATCTAGAAATGACCCTCATCGCTGAAGATGATTTTTTGATGAAAATGAGGGTCAGTTGGCAACTGATGAAAGAGCCCATTCAGCTAACACACTTTGTTGCCGATAGTCATTTGCCTTCAGTTCCTGGCTTGGTTGAATTTTGTACGGGTGCAAGTCCAATTCACGACGCAAAATCTGCTAAGTTGTGGTCTGCGAAAGGCAGATTTCTTGTGAGCGACGCGAAATGGACTGCCTCGGATTCTTCTGAAAACTCTCACAGACAGCGGTGATGTTTCTGGCAGATCTTGCGTTTCGTAGATCGTTCACTGAATCAGTGAACTGAAATCAGTTCACCAAATAGTCGTCTTGGTTAGACAATTAAGCCGACTAAAAAACTGTGGCAAGCGCGAGGTGCGTTGCCCGAACAGAACACTTATTTTGATATAACAATTTCATTATTTGCACATGTTGTTGAATGCTATATTCATCCATGAGGATTTCACAAAACAGATTGAATAAATGACAACTGATTTGACAGATGCAGCTTCAACAAGATGGCTGTTTTCAATTGTCAAAGTTTGTCCTTGTTGGGAGTTTCTACATGACTTTTACTGTTTACAATGTACATTTAAAATGTTCTTATTTGTCCCAAGAACTGCTTGGTACAGAAGCAAATGATACACAATTGTATTATAGTTATTTCACCAGCTGCACGTTCTCTCACCAGAATTGACTACAAAATGATAAGAATAGATTTGAACTACTCCTCTGAAATATCTTTCAATACAAGAAATAATAATATTAATAATAATATCGTTTTTTTAACATAGTGTGCCCTGGATACATTCCATTCTGGATGGATACATTCGGGAGGGCGCGCCAGCATTATCAACCAATGACCACTCCCCACACCATAGAGTAAGTGATCATTGGGTCCGAGAATCATGTGCCCTGAGCAAGCGCGATGAGCCAAGAATGACAGCCTTCTGCATCTGTGCGGCTAAGATTTCTGCCTTGCGGCAAGCCGGTATAATTTTAGGACTCCACCAAGGGCTCCAATTTCTTCCTTACATTGATGAATATAATGATTTATGGTGGCTGAAATTTTATTCAGATACGAAGGGCTACACAGCCCCTTCTTCTAGGTGTTTTAGTTTGGAGCAACTTTTTTTTATCAAATATTGGACTCTGTATCCGACATACAGTTCCTTCATTTTCAACAAAAATGGTGTGACATGTTCACAATATGCTGTACAGCATACGAATTGCATGCAAGAATTTCGTATACATTGTAACTTCTGCTTGTTATATTGCGGCAAAAAACTGTAATACACCAAACAACAATACTCGATATGGGGGTAAATAAGAGTTTCAACTAATCTGAGTTTCATTTCTTCTGATGACTGATACTTGAATTTGTATAGCGATTTGACTTTGAAGAATGATACTTTGAAAATGTTTGTCACATGTTCATGGAAAGACAAACAGATATATATCTATGATTACGCCAAGATTTTTAGCACTGTCTACCCAGTCAATGTCTGCGTTATCAAGCGTGAGCCTAAAGTTACATTGAGTTTCTACCATTTGTCTTTGAGACCCTATGCATAAGGCCAACATTTCAATTGCATTGATTTTCAGTCCATGATTCTCCGAGTATAGGAATATTTTGTGCAAATCTGTGTTTATATTGGCCACGCAACTTTCTGTATCGGTGTTATGAGAAGACAAATATGACTGTACATCATCTGCGTATAGATGTACTTGAAAGTGTGATGAGAAAGTGGGGTAAGCATAAATGAACACTGAAAACATCAAAGGTCCTAAAGTACTCCTCTGCGGTACACCTGAAATTGTTTCTTTTAGGGATGACCATGAGTAATTGTCCAATTTGACCCTCTGTAATCGGCCTGATATGCACGAAAATGCATTCTAACACCATTTTGTGGTTAACCATAGTAATCGTAGTGAGTCTAAAGAAGTATTTTTTACAGAATGAAAACGAGTATTCTGAATACTCAGTGACCATTTTTCACTGGCTATTACTCTTTGTGAACTGATCCGTTGATATCATTAAATGAATTTAGCTTTGACTATTTTTGGATTGGTATAAGCAGCCTCTCTTGTGTTGTCCTGTATGATATCGAACAGAAGACATTCAAAGGTCAGCTGATTTCAAAGAGAATATTCGTGAGTGTTTTTTCGTTCATCGACTAGAACTTTTCAGTCAGGCAATAATTTAGATTTCTTCATATTCAATGTGAAGAGTTTACCATCCCTAACGGTAGCAACTACCATACCGTACATCATGCTCCAGAGTAGATAAAGCAAAGGACATAATATATCATATTCTGCATTACTAGAACGCTAAACACAAGAACTTAGCACAAAAGTTTTTCTCGCACTATGATACTTTTCTGGAAGTTTCATCATATTTGCATCATGCAAATATAGAAAAGGAATTAGTATCGTTCTTCATTCGATGAAGACAATTCAGTTGAAAGCGCGTTGGTGAGAGTTTCATAATTCAGGCAGGTAGGAAAAGTATTCGTGTTGAATTATTCTACTTTGTACCTTTCGGCCTGGGCAAAGGTTTTCTTCATTAGCGGCCAATGTGCAAAAACAATATCGTTCAAAATAGCAAAAAGCTATTTCATCCTGAAATCTTTCATTGAATACCAGCAAATCGGGAATAGCAGAGCATATATGGACTCATCAACAAAACATCAAGTGTTACCAAGCTGAGATCATCCACAGGGAGGGACACATGTTCGTGAGGAAGTTCAAAAAAGCTGCATATAGTGAAGAGATACGCAACAAATAGAAACCTGTTCTTAAGCGGAAAACGCTCCTCTTTCGTTAAGCCGGTGAGAGAGGGAAGAGATGATAGGTTAAAGTGCTCGAATGACTTATAAATAGTCATCTTTCGGAGAAATAGACGATTGTGGATATAATGGAAACACCGTGAATTAACTTGATTCGAAATTTTTGGTAATATATTTTTTTCCGATAGATTTGTTTGAAATTATTTGTTTAATTTGACTTTTTATTCTCTTATATTCATATTTACTCTGTGGTCATTTTCATTTTTCATTTATGTTATTTAATTCAATTCATTTCATTGCATTTTAATTTTATGTTAAATTGCTTTTATATAAATGATATTTCAGCTATTCATTCTGATTTTATTAGTTCTTTCATAGATTTTTAATCATATTAGACAATGAAAGTCTTCACTTGTATAATTTACCATGGAACATTGTTAACCACTTCCGAACAGATATTTCCCTTATTCTAGAAATTAATTCAATCAATTATTATTACCAATTTACAACAAAAACAGATCATCTGACCTTTTTCTTTCGAATCTTTGCAAAATTCAAGTAGGAAAGTGTAAAATATTTGTTCCTTGCACAAAATGATGAGTAAATGAATAGTGTTGATTTTATGTCACTGCGGCTTTGAGAATGGATGAATGAAAAAAATCAATACAAGTTATTTTGTCAAGTATGTAATTAACACATTGTTATATTTTGAATAGTAAATCAAAATATTTCCTTCAAAATCCAAGTAACTGTTTATATATGACTATAAATCTACGTCTCACCTTAATGATGAATTATTATCACAATATATAGTGCGAGCATAGAATTGTTAATATTGAAAGGAATGCGAATTGAACAGTTTGCAGAGCAGAACATTTTCGTTAATTTCAACGTCAAATTACCTCACTATTAGACCAGGATTTCTCACAATATGCAATAATTGTTCCACAGTTGTACGTCCTGCAGCGAATTCAATTTTCTCTCCACTTCTAGTTACGCCATTCAAATGGACTCACACTGCGAGAATAGAACGAATAGACAATTACCTTGATTATATGAATTAGTCAAAACAGACATTGAACATATGTCGGTCCTTTTCCACGATAAACATATTTTCCACCAGCAAACAAAATTTTAGGTGAACTTATCGAACAGAAATACTAATGTCAACAATGGAAGTGATTCTGGTTCATTTTTGTGAATATAATTCGAAAAATAATCATCGAGTTGGAAAATTTGATGTTTTAGGTTTTAGTTTGTTTCTCCTTCAATTATTTCTGTTGATTTTGTCTTCAATATACCAGACATATATTTTACTGTTGAATAAAAATATTGTTTACAAAGCTTCTCCAAAGAAATGTACTTAGAAAACTTTCAATATACTAATATATTTCTTGAAAAGTATTTTGTGTTTCCTGCTAATCTGAAAAATTTAGACGAATCAGTTACAGATATGAGATAATGAGAACAATAACTTTTAGAACTACCGAATAATAATATCTTTTTGACATAAACTTGATACGGAAATACGAAGGAGTCTACAATATATTGACCCTGTTAGGCTTTTCTTTCTCTCACGCTCAGGAATCAATCAATTTATTAGTTAAAAAATGGTCCAATGACAATTCAGGGGCCTACACTTTAACATACTAACTAAAGTAATACGTTAGATGTGCTCAACAAAGACAGACACCAATTAACCTAACATTAAAATTAAAATCAAAACTAGACTACTCAAAAAGGAGTATTTCTAAACAGAAGAAAAGTACTTGTGAACAAGTTATAATTACTAGCACCATCACACTCAAAAACATGTTAAAAGCAGCTGTTCCGTCAACGGATAAGTGTGCTTTCAGCACAAGATGATATTTCAGCCTAACTTTAAAGAAATGTAAGTTAGGGGCAGATTTGATATCGTCAAGAGAATTATAGAGCCTGACACTCATCGATCCCGAATGATTCTGTGACACTGATAATCTAGTGAATGGTTGTTGTAGTTTATATTTATTTTTAGTACGATAATCATGAGAGTATCCACAAGTAGGAATATTAGTAATATTATTCGTCACATAGACAATGCAGTGGTATATGAACAAACATGGTAGAGTTATTATACTATTATATCAGAGTGGTTTGCAGTGTTCTCTCAGGTGTACCGCCATCAATAACCTTACTACTTTTTTGAATCAGCAGAAGAAAGGCTCCTTCTCTCTCGTCCAGCAAACGCTTAGTGCGCAGATCTAGACCATATATTTTTGCTATATTATTCATGTATACAAGAAACAGTATTGGACTCAGCACTGTTCCTTAAGGCTCTCCGATTTTCACTATTGACTCCGTACTTACCTCATTCCCCTTTTTTACTCTCTGGACTTCATTTGTTGAATAATTGGACATAAGAATTTGTGGAAGAATTTGTGTAGTAACTCAATTTCTTCAGTAGAATTTCGTGTGATACTGCCTCAACGACGTCTAGAAAAACTTCTATGCATTTCAATAATTTGTTCAGAGTCTTGCCTGTTTGCTCTAGAAAATCAGCTACTGCGTTTTTAATGTTTGAAATTTGGATAAAACCATACTGCCTGTCAGTAATGACGTTATGTGTGCGAAAAAAATCCTTACGGATTTTTTTGTTGAAATATTTTTGCTAGATTATTGATGACGGATATTGGCCTGTAGTTATTTATGTGACAACGGTTAACTGTCTTAAAAATCGGACTGATAAGTGATTCTTTCCATTGTTTTGGAATGCTTGCTTTAAAATAATTTTACTAATTTTGTAAACGTACATTATAAGTATCATTACTCATTTCTACAAAAGTATTAATTCGGTTATAGTAGTTATAGTATATAGATACATACACTAAATAGGCTACAAAAGATTTTGATAATAAATAACCTTCTCTTACATTATCAAATATATAAAATTCAAGTAATAATATAAGTTTTTCTCAAGTTGAACAATTCCAATATTGAATAGTTCAACTAAGATCAGTATAAGTTATCGCGCCCCGAGACGCGAAGGTAAATAATTGGTAATTCCGATTTATGAGTTGAGCACCCCATTGAATAATTGAAATTTTACTGAAATAACCGAAAAATCACATACATCATTCGACAATCTCAATTCGTTGACTATGTAGGAATCTTTTCGAAATATTTCACTCCAACAATAAGAGATAGTAGCAAACCCAATTAGCGCTTTATAGCTATGAGGGATATTAATTACACATACAGAGAAATTATTGTGATTGTTATTAATGCCATTAATTATGATATAATTACCTGTTGGTTCACTTGTTTAATTGGTCAGCCCATTGCAGAATCTGAAACAAAAACAATTTAATTGAAAATGTACACAGATTTGTAACAAAAGTGAGGAAATGAATAATATGATTGGGAGCACCTGAGGAATAAAACAGAAACCATTTGAGGTTATTCAGATGCAGAAACAAAAATTTTGCAGTATTAAATCAAAGTTGAGATATATTTTTGTTCTTGTTACATTCCACACATTTACATAATATAATTTTTGAATGATAAAAATGAATGACATGATAATGATAAAAATGACTCATGATAAAAATGAATTTTTGTCGTTTTGCTTCTCTAATACATAATAAAATATTAACAAAAAAACAAGACGAAAGCAATGGAACAATAAAAACCGAAAAATAATCTCATGACCATAACACATAATTATTTCAGAAGAAAATAATTCCTATAACTTCATTCATTTAAAAATTTTCATGAAATTATATGGCCAGAGTTAGGTTAGGTAGAATTACATCGAATCAAACTGAATGTATTTGTTTCTGACAGTGTCAACTGTTCGAAAATTTTCATAAAATTTCAGTGAATCATACACGATATTCAACTATTGGAAAGGTGTGGGAGAACTATTGTTTTTGCTCATGTTTTTGGTATCAGATTTGAAGCGATTCTCGTGGTATTTCTGATATACATATAGAAAAAAAAGAAAGTATTCTGAATAAATAAAAAACTGTTTTTTATGAGAATGTGTGAAACCGATCAAATGGCGATTTTTTATAACATCTGGTGAAGAAAGCCTTGACTACTTCCAATGCCGTTGATTAAATCACTGATTATTTTATAATTTTAAAATCGCAACCAGTCGTAGATATCCTTATTCAACTCATCAACTGAATTAACATCAAATAATTATAATTTCAACAGCTTTCAGCAACGTCTTCACCAAATATTAGCCAATATTTAACGATATAATAATTCAATTTAGTGCTAATTGAGTGAGGATCATTCAGAATATTCAATTCCACAAAGGAATGATTTTGCAATCCTATTTCATGCTGTGATAAAGACGTATCATTATTATATAATTGCTATTCTAGTCAACGGCCTTTTACAGTGTAAAAAAACTTAAAATTCAACATTCGTTTTGATCTTCAACATTTTCTCTTAATAACTCTTCTATATTCATACAGAATAGGAACTTCTGCAATTTGGCTAGGTCAGTATA
>WOGN01003161.1:0-15633 GCA_015342105.1 Leptinotarsa texana
ATATGGAAAAGTTTTTTGAATTAAATGTCAAGACATTTCGCACCTGGCTAGAGGCTTTTTAAATTGTTTATTTGAAACATTTTCTGTATAACACATTGGATATTTGACTGGTTTCCTTGCTTGAAATTATTGATAACTTTCCAAAATGTAAATAATGTTGAAGTGCTGTTGTTCTTCTTATTTGATGGTGATTGTTAGTAAAGGTTCTGGTCATGTTTTCCTATGTTTTTGGTGTTTATTTTCTGAGAATCGGACTGATTGTCGTTGTCTTAAAAATGACATTTTTAGAACTTCAAAATATAGACGCTCCGGCGGTAGACTTGTTGAATTGTTGTTATTGATGAATCAAATTATATTATATTATTACAAATCGTATTAACAAGCTGAGGTGCCAGTCAATCTAATACTAACACTGATGATCTTCAAACAAGACTCAACCTCTGACGGAAGCAAGAAACTCTTTCGAAGCTTCGAAATAGATGAACAATTCAATCTAGCAGACCACTGTTATAATATTCATGCAGTCATTGTTCACTGTGGTTCTGGCGTTGAATTTGGTCATTATACGCCTTGGTCAAAGACGTAACAGACTGGTTCAAGTTTCACGACAGTTGTGTCACGAAGTGTTCCGGAGATGTATTGAATCTACTGGAGCCTCTGGAGACCCTCTACATTTTGTGTGGTGAGAGAGAGGACATTGGCAGATCAAGAACTTCAGATGATGTGGTGCTGCAAGTTTTTCCGCGTTTTCCTGAAGCTGAAAAATCAAATGCGATACTGGAATCAATGAAGTCGCCTCGGAGAGCCAATTAATTTTTATTGTTATTTTTATTTTCATCGTTGTTTTATAATTTCACATATAATCTAATATACCTAATCATTATTACACTCAATTTTCGTTTGGAGATTCTGTTATATCCCGAGAATTATATTCTTCCTAACTAATCAAATTTTATATAATTACTTGCGGTGATAGTTTTACGTTATAAGCTCACTACCAACCGTATAATATGTCGACCGCATACTGAACACTGAGTTATGCCTTTGTCCGAAATAAGGCTAGTGCTATATGTTAGAATGAGAAGAAAGGGGAGCCATACATACTGACATTGTTATGCGTTACTTATCAAGCGGTTTGCCCTCCCATAAGAGGTTATCACTTCAAAAAGGTAGTGACTTCGTGTTCAGGTTTTGTAGCAAAAACACGGAAAGTTAAAAAGACGAAACTGAATTAACCATGTCAACGGGTGTATCTAACCTCAAAACTGAACAGATGCCTCATGGTAGATGACATTTTCGAAGATTCATTGAGATACTTCAAGATTTTCAAAATATAAAGAATAATTGTTTATCGTCATTTCATATGAATCGAGAAACATCAGTTACTCTGTTGCGTTTTTGTTTTGCGACACTGTATGTTATTGTTTATGTCCGAGTTCCTCTTCATGATGGGATAAGATGTATTCCTGTTTGAGAATTCCGAAATAAATTGAACATCGTCGTCCGTGTTTCATAATGAGATTCGACTTCTCCAACCAATCATTTTTAAAGTCATATTTTCATAGGTCATATATTATCATTATGATGATAAACTATTCTGAATACTAATAAATATTCCGTTGTTGATATTGACTCAGATTCAAAGGAAGTAACTCAACAATATGAAAAGTCCAAAAGTTTCTGTTTTTAAAATCCAGATATAGAAGTACGGAATTCATGTTTACATTCCAGTAAATTCCGATATCCATCTAGACAGAATATCAGGTTGACTTTTGAGAATCAAAACAACATATATAAACTTCCTAATTCAAGTGACATATTTGATGAGATCCCGCTGTTAAATTCATAGTTCTCTATTAGTATCAATACATCACCTGGGTATAGAGATTGAAATCATTGACGTGAGCAACAAATTATTTTCACAGTGTGGTATAATCAATCGTGTGAAGGGATTGTTACACAACTTGGTTTGGTTTAAACGAATTTGTTGAAAGTTTAGTTGAACGTGAGTTCAACTACGACATATACTCATAACAAAAAAGCATGAAACTTTCGAATGCAAGTAGAAAAAACTACAAACCAACACTTTATAATGATATATAGTACATACATAGAATTTCCTCCCGTATACACCACATACCAGCAATTGATGCTTCGTGGTTTGTTTTATATTTATTTGTATTTGTATTTCCTAGATACAATTTTTTAAAAACTATTTCAGTGAAATAAATCATTATTATTATTATTATTATCATACAAACTGGAAAACCCCTCTCGGAACAACTACTTTCAAATGAGTTTCTAGATAAAATACTTATTTTATCACCTGATCAGCACCAATTTGGATAACAAATTTATGGATAACGTGAATAACAACGTCATGTCACCGTAAGAGACAACTTTGCCTTCGTCACTCTGACAGCACGTAAGCACATTCATGCGGTTGATTATTCCCAGCCATATGGATCTTATTTAAATTGAAAAGGATTATTTTCAGAGGGTATAGCTGGGGGAAAACTTTCGGAAGCTCCAATAAAAAGTCTTCAAAAAATATATGGTGCGTACCCAAAATTGTCTTGATGAATGATATTTGTTTCAATTGCATAACGAATATTTGCAGGTCAAACTGGGTATAAAAAGTCATTTTTGTGTAATTCAATGTTCATATGGAGAAAGATAACTGAATCATACAGTGAAAAAATGTATTTAAAAGAAGTTATTGTGGTTGAAATTCAAAATCATTGCTTATATAATTTTGGAGTTTACGACAGAATTTAAAACGTTATTTTTCCAATTTTTTCAATTCCCAACAAATTTTAATGAATATTGTTTTTGGGTATGATAGAAACATCAGCTCTAAATGTGGCATACATGAAAAGAATATGAAACATGATTATAAAATTCGTTAATCAAATATTTATCTCTATCAGCATATAAATTAATTTCCATTTTTCATTACTAATATTATGAAACTAATAATCGACATTGGAATTTCTGAAAGTTGAATTATGAAAAAGTATTCTCAGATTACTGGATACCGATTCGATGAAACCACCAATGAATAAACTAGGCATTTCAACAGTCTCATCATTCAATCAGAAACTTTGTTTTGTATATACAAGCCACTTCATACTCTTCTGCAATGTTAAAAAAATTAAAGGTAATGAAATAGTATTGAAATATATGAGACTCAATACTGACCACCTAGCCCTGATTAGCAATTCATCGAAACAAGACTCTTGAATTTACAATAATATTTTGATTCTGCTCATCGGGAGAAAGGACGGGGTTCAAGAAGCTAACGTAATTAATATACTTATTCTGCAGCTGTAGCCGCATACTGTAAAAAGGATAAATATAAACATTTATAAAGTGCGAAGAACAACATTCAGGTATCTCATAATCATATTAGCCATGCATTGAAAATTTATCACCTGTCATTAACTACATTGCGAGATTTCAAAATAATTCGCCCGTGCTCTCTGTTTATGCCAATTTATGTGCACGAGCGTTCACACTGATTTCTTGTTATTGTTGTGCTGTACGTGAATCACATTATTATCTCTTCAGAAATAATTCAATTTGTTCTAACCGAATGAGTTTTGAATTTTCAATGAGAATGAAGAACAACGTTTAATAATATGAAAAAATATTCACCTAGGTATATGAAACTGATAAAATGGTTGTTTTACTGTGCCCTTTATTATTCGGTTATTGGAGAGTGTGTTTACAACTTATCAATATACTCATCGAATGCACAAGAATTCAATACTGTATCAGATTATGAAGTTCTTTATATTTTTATAACTACAACTGATTTCAAAATATTCAACTGAATGAATATTCATATTTTTTATTTGCAGCACATCAGAAGCAGGGAGAATTAATTTCCACTAATATTATTGACATCATCTTCGATTTCAAACAATTTTTTGGAACATGTATTATATAATACGATTTCCTTAAATTATGTTTCAGACTATCAACAATTTTAATTGTTGATCATCCAGAAAATATTGTTATATTTTGAAAGTCGATTTTTGAAGGCGACAACATCTCCCCTTACGAATATGTCATCTATGGGCTCAATCCTCGAATATCAAAAATGAACGGGATTCCTCAAGGCATCCAGTGGCAAAGTCAACCTTTGACAACGATCATTTACGAAATTTGTCCGCTGCAGCTCTCACTCTAAGGGACAAGAGCCCAACACAACTCATTTAGGAAGCAATACCAGACTGCACTGTTCCGACTCGCCATAGGCCTCATCAGTGGTACTAGGCTGAAGCAGAAATGCATTGCCTGACTCGACTATCTGTTCGACAGAGAACTTAATTCTGTCATCAGCAAAGCAATATATTGTATTCTTGATTCATGTCAATAAGTCTTTGATATACAATAAAAAGAGGGTTGGAGATAATATGAATCCCTGGGGACCATCAACAGCGTTGATGGTAAAAGTATTCGAGATATATCCATCAGCGACTTCTTGCAGGGCGTTATTTCAGAAAGCTGAAGAGCCATACACAAACATTATTCGGCAACCCATAGCATCGAAGTTTGGGCAGCAAACCCTCATGCCAAACGCCTTAGAATATCAAATGCAACAGCTCATGACTCTCTGTGTTTGTCGACTGCGTTATTCCGATAATGGGTGATATAAGATAGAAGGTCCCCTGTTGATCTTTGTTTCGGAAAGCAATTTTGATGATCACTCAAGATGTTAAAGCCTCTCAAATATTTGGTGATGTGGAGGTTTGCGGCTTTTCTCATGATTTTAGATATCACTGATAGCAAAGCGACTGGTTTTTAGTTATTTGATAGATTTTTCTTGCTGTATGTGTGCAATCTTCCAACAAGAAGGAAAAATCCCTTCTTGTAAGACAGATTGAAAAGTCTGCAAAATACTCTGCAAGTTCATTGGTGAACTTTTTGAGTACAATGATGGACACTTCACCAGGACCAGACACCTTGTTATCAAAATTCGTGTGACTAGACGTTATCGAAAAGTAATTTCTGGTATTGTGGATTCAAGTGTGGGAATAGTGGGTGGTGTCTTTCCCAGGAAATCGATTTGCTTTTTCATGGCTGTTGTTGCAAATAAATCATCCGTTTGTGTTAGTATTGGAATTGTGGATTTTGTTTTGATCAACAGCTTTAGATACCGAACAGAAGGATCCAGACCCATTGGAATTGGCGAGCAGTTTATCTCTAATTCTATGATAGTAAAGTTTTCTACTTCCACGTATTTGAAGTCGTTGCGAGCATTAACAAACCAAGATCGGTTTTTGGTACTGTTATTTTTGCGCCACAACCGATAGGCGTGATGTTTGGAGGCAAAAGCTTGCTCGCAATCTTTGTTGAACCAAAGTTCGCCATACAAAGTTCATTTCAATGGTGCTAAATCATGAATGATGTGATGTGTTTGTGCTCAGTAATTTTCGTATATTCAATTTTTCTGGAATTGAATAACAATTATTGAAAAGGAGGCTCTGGCAAAATCAATAGATTGAGAAAAATAATAGTACAGCAATGCCTAGTAGACCTGCCATAAAAATGTTGGTCATTTCTTTATAGGTCTTCCGTCTCTATGTTTCTGAAAGGGTTCAATGATCGAACAAATAATATGGGGTTACTCGATTATTACAAAATATTGGAAATAAAAAGTTATTTACTCAATATATCTACATTTGCATTATTCAATTCTACTTGTATTGCTAACTTTACTTCTCTCCCTCTCTCTCTCTATGTTGATAGCTTTTGCTTCTATTCAGGCGTATCAAGCCATTCTAACTTCACTTGATTGCTGAAAATAAATGGTGTTCAAAAGGCCAATATTTATGTTATTCAGAAATCAGAAATAATTATAAATACCAGCAGGTTTATCACGATCACCATTTGGCTATGTTCTAGGTTGATTTTACTGACACAGTTATTGAGGATTCAATTATTATCTCCCGAGTTTATCTCATTTATATGTATACCACAAAAAATGGCTCGAGTTTTGAAATTTCAATCAGAACACCCTGTATAATTCAACATTCTCAGTTTCTTGAACAGTGCTGAAACCATTATTTTGAAGTTTCTATATCAACTCAATTTCATCTACAATATTACTTCTTAATGGCCCCGATATTTTTTTCTTTTTTCTTTGGAAGTTCTCTAAATTTTTTGTTCTACAGTTCATTTCAGGAAAATACAATCGCCAAATTCAATGTCTATTATTTTTCAAATGCGCCCCATTGATAAGCACTTCCCGAAAACAAGATTTTTTGACGGATCTAGCGATACTGATTTATTATTGGAATACAAATGGAAACATAATTTGGATGGAGAAAAGTAGTGGATTATCAATTCATAGAATTGTAATGGAATTTCAAGCAATGCTGCCGAGTTGTATATACTCAGAGATAACCAAGTCAGCAACATCAGGTCCATCATTATGTTCTGTGTGTCGAGACTCGTCTGAGATTAAAATTCTCCAGATTCCAGATGAGTTATGAAACAGTGAGAAAAAACTGAAGAAACATAGATATCGACCATTTGAGTATCAGTGAATGCCATGAGGGGTTTGGCATCAATATCGGGGCTGGTATCATTGAAAACGGAATAATTGTGTCAGTTAACAGGGATCAGCTGTTCATCAAAATGTTAGATGATTTCAATAATCAACCTTTGGCTTGGCAGTTTCATCACGAATTTACTTACAACAAGCGCCACTTCATGACACCAAACAAGTTCTTCATCAGTATAAAGCAGTTCAAGTTATTGCACTAAGAGATACGTTAAAGGTCGGGTCTACTGAAAACTACTATGTCTACTAACCACAGTTGAAAATTCATAAAAGATTATTCTACTAGTATTTCAAGTATAAGTGTCTTGTGTCATCTGAAGTCCTTAACACTAATTTACGTCCGATCATGGGCACCAATAGATGCAAAATTAAAAATAACCGAAAAGAAAAAGTGGTTGACAATGAGGTAATATTCTAATACAGATCATTTCATAGATACAAAATTCAAAAATAAACCTATTTCAGGTGAAATGTAAAGTGACCGGGAAGTAATTATGCAAGAATTCCCCTGTTTACACACCATTTACTAAATGTAAGGTTTGTTATAGTTCTCAGTTCGTACTATTGCGAATCGTCCTGAATCAGTAAGTCAGTTCTAGACTGAAAAGATTTACGCGGCTAGACGTTCAGTATTCAGTTGGGTGACTATTTTCTGATTGCTAGTAACAGTTCCGACAGATAACCAGAACATGCCTATAATTTTGATACATCTAATACAATAAATGTGAAGACTTGATTTAATGACATCTAGTATGATGAATTGATGAAGTCCTGAGACCGTTATTTAAAAAAATGTATGTTCGTGTAATTACAAACGAAACACTCCAACAATTCTAGTAACCTTACTCTAAAACCCGAGCTCACAATAAAAACTAAATTTTATTTCAAATCGATGTCGCATACCTTTTGAAGATATTACTTTTTGAGCTTTCTACCTCTCCATCAGTATAAAGAAATGTTGAAAACATCCGATGAAATGACAAATTTATTTCGAAATCAACTCTTTACAAAAATTTCAAAATCATACATAGAAGTTACTTCCAGACACGAACTGACTGAATTATACATAAGAAAAATACTTTTGAAATAACTACTTCAGTTTTTTCGCAACATCAAACCATAATTTCAACACTTCGACACGTGTTTCGATCACCAAGTGATCATCTTCAAGAAGAAGATCAAACTGATAACTTGGTGATCGAAACACATGTCGAGGTGTCAAAATAACGGTTTGGTGTTGGGGAAAACTCCAGTAATAATTTTTAACTACTTCTATATTAACATTGAATTATAAAAAATGTCCCTTTTTCATGTACTCCACATATTCGTTATGAAATTGTTTCAGATATCATCCATAAGAAAGTTACATAATATGTAATAGTATATGTAATAATTACAACAAAAATTTCACTTACATGGAACTCTGCCATCTTCAAGGGCGAACTTCGAAATTTCGGAGTAAGACCCTTTTTTCATAACCTAATCAACACCTTTCTGGATGATATAACATAATAATACAATAAATTCTTTCATAACATAACAACTTCAAGTCAAGGAAGAGTTAAATCAATTCATGTCATGATGACAGTTCCTGAAGAGATTCATACGCTCATTTGATTCAATTTCAGCCATTGAAATGTTCTATGAATTGAGGGAAATGTTTGAGGAAAAAATATTTTTCAGGAAAGAAAGATTTCTGAATTTGTACCTTTATACAAAAATAAGGGAAACTTTCGAAGAAAGCAATCAAGTTCAAAATAAATTGTTTACAAAGATGTGAAGATCAGCGAGAACGTGCAAATTTTACTCAAATATGAAGAAAATAATATGAAATCACCCATTATTTGAAATTTTCGTATCAAATTGTTCGTATTGAAGTTGTCCTAATAAAGGTAATGAACACACCAAAACAATTGCTTTCGAACCATCGGCATCGCTTCTGGTATAATGATCCCAAATGTTCAATTCAATGATCATTGTTGATTTTCTAAATTGAAACGCTAATGGAAACTCAAAAAGATCCCAGTTTCGAAATCAATAACACTAATTCCATCATGTTAATACTTTCAGAATTATTGGGATCTGGAACTGATGATTACTTTCAAAAAATTACGATTTTGATAGCGCTTGTAATATGTGAACAGGTCAGCCATATTCAATGACTCTGAAACTCTGTTGAAGCTGCCTAGCCTTCAGCTTTCCGTCATGTTCATGCATTCATGTGAATGATCATCCTTGAATATAAATAAAGAATATTTTTAAGGTTTTTCGAACCATAATCATTTAGATTTAGATGAATAAAAAAATATATTTGGAATATCACGTATTCAAGGAGCACTGTCTATATTTTGATGAAATATTTGGTGGAAATCTACGACGTATTCAAGTTACACCTTATCGAGTAAGAAAGCATTTACATATAAAGCGAAACACGAGTAGTGGTGTTGTGCACTGTTCACTGTAAATCTCACAATAAAGTGTTTCTTTAATGATGAACTTCAATGATTGAATATTAGAAATTATGGTTTCTGAAAAGATATTTATTATGATTTGAACACTTTCTACTCCGGTTGAGACTCTTCAAGAACATGGTTATATAAACCAACGGCTTTTTCTGTCGTCGAAAACCGTTGTCCACGCAACATATACTTGACGTTCGGAAACAGAAAGGAATCATTCAGTGTCATTTCATGACTGTATTCGGTGCATGATCACAACGCTTATAGTTGACAGAGTCCAGAATATAAGTAGTCCCCCGTTCTTGAATGAAATATCACTATGACAAAATGTGACTTTCAGCATTATTATACCACCATATTTCTCCGGAATAATATGTTGGATAAACAACCTTCAGTAACACCTGTAAACAATAGTTGAGAAATTATTCATTTCTTTTACCGAACAGAACAAATCGTATTTAAATGAGTCCATTATTTTTATGCAATATCAGAACAACAGGCGTGTTTGCCGAAATATAAATCAAATAAATCCAACCAAAGTTTTACCCTAAAAGTTATTAACATTTTGACATAATAATTGCCTCTCCGTTTCCCAGCATGCCCATTTTTATAACTTAAACTGTATACGTTTGTGGTGCTTTTGTCGACTGGTCAATGTATTATTTAGTAATAGTCAGGCCGATCATTGTTTATCGATGTCCCGCTGATTTCCAGATGTAATCAGTGTTAATCGGCAGAGTTTTATCTCGCCTCCCCCGTTGAGCAACTGTTCAAGAACCCCATACACGGCCGTCTCATTTAAATTAGATATTATACGAGGTAATGGTCGTTCTTATTAAAGATGAAGATAAGCAGCAAGCCACCGTATAGAAAGGAAAAAGCATGCTGGAAAGAATTAATGAAAAAAATACAATGATATGGTATATAAACTGTCTTGTAACTGACTCACCACGAAAAAGTGGTTTTCAGAACAAAAATATTAATTTCATTTCTTGAATGTTGCTCAAAATTTGAATTTGCTTTTATACGGGATAAATATAATACATACTTTAATAGCACTATTTTGATTTTTTGTGAAACAAAAATATTTATTTTCTTGCTGGAGTTCTGTAATAATGAAAGCAAAGTTTTGCAAATGAATATTTCAATATTTGTCTCGATTTAGTGAATATAACTTAGTTAGGATAAAAGATATTGAACTAATGCCGGTATATTCATACGCATATCAGTGCTGACCATTGTATGGATGATGTTAGATGATATTCATCTACAAATATTTGGTATCAACAAGTAGACAGTATTCAATTAGAAAATGGTATCAGAATGTGGAGACATATTGTTAACCAAGCTGACTCCTATAAACATAGTTGATGCAGCTGAATTCATTGTGTGTAACCTCATTAGGTCCGATTCTATTACATTCGCTTCGAGTATTAAGAGTTATCAGTCACAGTTTATTCTGAATTTTGACTTTTGACATCAACAATGAAGAAATCTGGTTTTTAAATGTTACAAACACATGAAAGCGACCGCTTCTGATAAAAAAAGGGGGATCTACTTGTAGCCTTATTATAGAGGAATATGCGCATACTTTGAGATTGAAAAAACTGATCAATTTGCAATGTCATAAAGCTGGGAACATTATGATTTCCCACATCCGAGATGTAATGGTCTAAGGAAATCAGGTCCACAACGATATAAATCTGCCAAAGTACATTTTCACAGTCAACGTGGTTCAGGGACACAATGGGTAACATACAAGAACAGTGGTGTCTCAGTAAAATATTTTCATATTTTGGTGATTTACCTTCTCCAAAAGAATTCGTTCGTTATTTTTCCCAAAGTTTGAAATGTATCAAAAATATCATATATGACTATGAGCAAATAAGACAATTCGACACAGTATGGTGCGGTTATTTGAGTTTAATGATCCTTCAGGAATGGGACATGAAAATAACGCTAATACAAGACCGGGAGAGCAATGAGAAAATGGGTAATTTTTTGATCGCCTATTTCAAATTACGTACTTTACGGAAAATGAGTAAAGGAAGCCGATACACAGATAATCGAAGTATATCCATATGACCTTTGGAATCTGGATTTTTATAAGCCTACTATGCATATGAAAACTTCCAACGTGGCTACTATGATTGAAACCATGAGTGAACCAATTATGGGTATTGACAGGTTCTGCAATAAGCCATTATTCATTATCGACTACTCTCACCTACCCGGTGCTATGTCAAATTTCCAGCATATTAAGCTGTTGTGTCTCTTAATTACCCTTATTGGCAGTGTTCAAAGTGGAATATAATAAGATTGGCATTTGAATGTTTGATATTAATAAATAATTATATGTAAATGCTTAATATTGATGAATAAAACAATCAATAAGTTTTCTGCATTTTATTTATAATCCAAATAGATGTTAGCAAATATGGTTTCAACATGGATTCATTCATAATATACTATTTATACAACATATATATTTTTTATGAAAAAAAATCATTTTTTCATCGACCTTTTTTGAGGTATTTTCATATTCCTCAATCTGAAAAATATAAAAATTATAATGGAGAACTTCATACAGGGACAAACTTTTTAATTTACCCTGATGAGTTACTGCGTAAAATCAAAGTATTTTTCACAAAGAAAAATGTTCTTTTTATCAGTAACCTGTCTTATTCAACAATTTTGACACTTAAAAAAATAGGTAAGAATGAATATAATACTTATCTTAACGTTTCGGATGCGAAAATCTACCTCTATCTTCAGAAATGCATATAAAATTCAAATATGTATTCAGGTATTTCTTTGCTGATTACTTCTCAACTTCTTCGACAAATGTCAAAGAAGTTTTGAAAGTTTGAATTATGTCAACATTTTTGATTGACTGTTGAAACATTCGATGTAATACAAAGTGCTCTCCGATACCAGTATCCAAGTTTTTCTTCAGAGTAGCCAGAGTTGAAATATGTTTTGACAATTTAGATCCTCTCAGTTGACCATTTTTCATGTAATCTCGATGATCATTCTCTCACCCACTTCCGATGGTTTCGAAGTTTCACCAATACAGCTTTTACCACAAGAACAAGGTATCTCGTAAATGCAATTTTTTGTTTTTTCTTCAGTGTTGTTGGGTTTTGTATGTGTGAGTATAGATCTCAGTGTTTTTTCTGTTTTGGAAGAAGTTTTAATTAAAAAAAATAATTAATACAGTTCATTGTATGATTTTCACTATAAAGAGTTTTAAAAAAACCGCGACACGTGTTTCTCCACGCAATAGCTTCGCAAGCATGAACTGACTATGTCACGTATATTAACCCTGGAATGCCACACATATTGCAGAGCACGCATCTGCTACACAGGGGTACTGGCGTACCCCAAATAAAATAGGTCGTATTTTTGACAAAAGAAAAATATATTCACTTATAGAAGAATAACAACTCTAACTAAGCCTTTAAAATCATTTTTAATGCAATTACATCATGATTTATTTATTCGGCACAAATCGAGCAAATTTTTTTTGATTTTTTAAACAAATGAACTTTTTGTACACTGCACAGCTTACTCTTGTTTTTCGATCTTCGCTTCTTGGACAAAGGGCACACCTACCCACTCTTGTTGGTGGTTCAATAGGTACTTCTTCTGGATCAGTTATCTTGAGTACCCTGCATATGGTTTCGTGGAATTCGCGCCTCAAAGTTGGATTTTCCAAACGACTCATCAACTGTGATCTGACCAGTTCAAAGGCGAGGTTCTTCAGGTATTCTCTCCTGTTGGTAATAATTTCTTTATCTGCTTCACCAGAGCCACGCAGAAGAATCATTGAGTTATATCCGAGAATATCCAAGAAATTATAGAACAGACAAAATGGCCAGCGACGTGTACCAGTAGAATAAGTGTGATACAGTTGGTCTACAGTATCGAGTCCTACTTTCGTAGAATTATGAAATTTAATAATTTCTGGTAAAATGGTCGTATATGGCTCATCACCTTTTTCGTGCATCGTCGAAAGCAAAATTACAGCTTTTTTTCCTAGTCTTCAGAGGTGGGCAGTATGATAACAGTGTCAGGTGTCCACTGTAGCAAAACATAGCTGAATTCGTTTTTCTCTTATTGAGTACCAACAACGGTAATTTTTTTTCTCCAGAAGTTGTTTTGCAGTCTCAATAGAAGTAAACCAATTATCTAAGGTCAAATTTCTATTTGTTCCTTGAAAATGATTGGTTAGTTTGTTACAGTAATACTGAGGGACGGGAACATCGGTTGGTGTGGAACCTGTTCTTATATAAATTTCAGCATTCAGGGCAAAAACCGTTTTGGCATCACAGGACATCACAATTTTGATTCCATACTTATCGGGTTTTAAAAGGATGTACATTTTGAAAGGGCCTCTAAAACCAACCAATTTTTCATCAATTGTTATATATTCTGAGGGAACATATAGCTCCTTCATTGTCCAAGTCCGCATCAGATGGCGAGGTATCCTGAGTCTGATCTGGTGTGGCAGATTGTCACGTATGAATTTCCTCTGTCTTCAGATTTTGTAAGGTCGAAAAACATTTTCTGACCAGTCATTATTTGGGTATCCTAAGAAAAAATATCAATATAGTAACTATAAAAAAATAAACTGTAACAGTTTCAAAGTAGTACAAAACAAACAAACAATGAAACAGATACTCACTCTTATAAAATTTATCGCTAAAATTATCTCACTCTGCTACATTCGTGTACACGCCAACCCCAAATAACACGTATCACAAAAACAAGAAACAATGCGAATATCTCAATGGTCACATGCGAACTGACTTGCTGTATACTGAAACTAATGAGAAGCCGGCGGTCGTTGCCTGTCCACTTCCGTTTAGCGCCAGATTTCAAAAGTGTTGGGGTACAACTGTACCCCAAGTAGCATTCCAGGGTTGATAGTTTTTTGATATGGATTTTCATTAAATATCGGCCAGTAATAAAAGGTCTAATATCATACCTATTTATGATTCGTCTTATCTTTTCGATATTCTGTAATGTAAGGTAAAACGTTATTTGTGGAAGGTGTCGTTTGTTTGTAGGGTCGTTTGGTTTTTAATTGACTCTTTATTTCATTATGCATTTATCGTAAAATTCATGAGCGACTTTGGATAAGCGTTATCTTTCAGAAAAGATTTTTTCAATGATACTTTCATACTGAAATTTTCAGTTGAATTCATTGAATTGGCTCTGTAGTGAAGAAAATACTCGCATGATGATTTGTATGTGTTTTCTTCCGATGAATATTTGTATGAAATTGACCCCTCCAACATTTCATCAAGGAATGGGGGTTCAATCCTTTTCGTGAACTTTATTGTCGGTTCCCACTCATTGATGTAACTGAAGAAAGTATTCAGGTCATCATGGTTTTTATTCCAAACAGCGAAAATGTCTCCACCCAATTTCAAGACTGTTCTGGTAAGTTTCAACAGAAGATTCGTCAAAATGCTCCATATATATGCTACTTACGATGGGAGATAAAGGGGAATCCATAGCTATGCCAAATTTTGGTTGATAGAAATCATCTCCATATTGGAAATAAGTTTTGTCTCTACATAATTTTGAAAGTTCTAATATACAACTAATATCTAGATCCTGGATCTGACAATTTGAAGAGTTTAATCAACAGGAACATTCGTGAACAGATTTCCAACTTTGAAGCTCATCAGAACATCGCCATCACTGAGTTTTATATCTTTGAGTTTATTTATGAAATGGCTTGTATTTTTCTGGAAAAAATACTACTTCCTGATATTGGTGTCAAAATTTTCAAAAAGTATCTTGCTAATGTTTGACAGAGTTGAAGTAAAACCATCAGGCACCTGCGCAACGTCTCTGCGTGGCATTAGCTGGATGAATTGTTTGTTTTTTCCGTTGGGTATCTGCCACACGTACCTACAAAGTCGTAGGTCTGCATGAGAGGAAAGGGGTAACCCTGAGCATGTTAAAATGCACCTCTCCAGAATATATTAATTATTATTCCGACTCCGACCCCGGAGTATGCTTGTCTGTCTGCAGGTGGCGTAGTGGACATCCCACTAAATCAACTGCAGAGAGATTCGATGACTAGCTGGAATTAATTTCATTTGGTCACAACAGTTGCAAAGGTGAGGGAGCCAGGCTCCAACCTGACAGAATTCAAGACGACTTTTCATTTGGTCGTGATTACCCAGACGGTTCACACCGTTCTGAGGAGACCATGTCCGATACTGATGATGGTGCAATCACCCCGAAACCGGTCTATCGGTTGGTTGGATCGACCAAACGAAATTATTTCTGCTTCTCATAGTGGGAAATAATTTGCGACGAATCTTCCAAGTCGAAGACGTTGCACAGGTGCCTGCCTGATGGTTTCATTTCAACTCTCTGCGCGGCATTAGCTCGGTGAATTGTTTGTTTTTTCCGTTGGGTATCTACAAGTCGTAGGACGGACGGACGATAGGTAGAAGAATGGTGTCGAGGTACTGTCGAGCTATGACGGAGCGATTTGGAAAAACGAGATCGGTTCTACCGCCGATCATGATTCCGCCCCATAGCATTACTGTACCACCTCTGTATGTGTGGACTTCC
>WOGN01003162.1:0-10651 GCA_015342105.1 Leptinotarsa texana
TACCTCAACAAGACATTGACAATCTCATTTTGTCGATGCACGATAGGTTTAGGGCCGTAATAAACCAGCGTGGAGGCCGTACTTTGTACTGATTCCAATTTTTTTTGTATTATGATTTTTTTCGGGGTGCCAAAGAAGAGCCATATTTTTTTTCAGTTTTGCTTATATGCGCATTCAGTATTTTTGACCATTTATTAAATTTTGTAAGTTACATTCGTTTAATAATCACCCGTCAACTTTTTTTTCCCTAAAGCGATCTAAAAAAATATTGCCATTTTTAAAAATATCCCTAGACTTTTTCGATGTGTGTATTTCGAAGTAGATTGTATATTTTGAAATCTGATAGAAAAATATACAGAAATATTGAATCTATACTAAAAATATATAATATATAATAGTGAATTATATGATAACGTCCTATTTTGTGTCAGAAAAATCAGATTAGTAAAAGGACTATATTACTATTGGTCCAACGGTTTCATCAATAATGTGCTCAAATCCCATTTTTTCCCATTATACTTTGATGACTTGCCTTAAAGCATTTTAAAATATTTTTTTAACATCGTTTAATTTTAGCGTTGTATTTTTTGAGGCATATCCCCTTTATATATGCCTACTAAGTCTATCGGATTCAATAAAGAGGAAATCACGGTATTGTTATACCCGACGATACTGCATGGTTATTGATTACAATATTTTTCAACTCATCTTCAGTATATTGGCTGAATCTCAGAGTATTCTTTTTACTGAGTTATTTTTTTGAAACCCATTCTAATGTGCTTTTTTACCGTCATGTTTTCGTGGTACCACCGGAATCGTTAGTTTTTTTATTACTTGGTAGGTCCAGTGTAGTACGCTATACTTTTATATCAGCTACATTAATAATTTTTAAATTACCAAAATTTATATTTTCGAAGTTATTTTCATCCCTATCTTCGAAACGAAGCGCCCTATAAAAAATCATCAAAGGACAAAATATCCTTGGAATAATTCAAGAAATAGTTCCTCAAATTTTTGTTGCTTGTTTGAAAACATCCTGTATAATCGATAACCCCACCACAAGTCTTTTTGAATGGATTCGAAAATCGTTTTTTTGATTATGTAGTCATTTTTAATATATGGATCCCATAATTGTTCCTCCATGAATAATATTTTTTAAATATTTATGAATCTTCTGAGAGCTCAGGTAAGACAATGACTTTTGCTTCGAACATAGGATCACACGAAGAAGTCTTTAAGATTTTTTTTGACTTTGAATTCTTCATGCAAGTTCTAGATGAAATTATCTTCAACATCGTAGATTCCAAAGTACGCCTATGCTTTCAAGTTTTTGATTGAATAATACTTCTTCGACTGCCCTATTTTATTACCGTGGGGTGAAGAAATCCAATTTATTTTAGCAACTCAATTCGTAAGTCTCACTCCTCACTTGTTTATTTTCACGGAATTCTTGGAAATAATGGATCATCAATAATTTGTGGCTGGCGATGAATTCATTTTCTCACAGCCTCTATTTTATTATTCACAATTCCACAAAAACTTTTCGATCGAAATCGCCATTTCAGAGTTTTCGATATGCATATTGATGGTTCGATGACTCAGCAGTACTCCCGAAAATTATTTGCAGCAGTAAAATTTTTATTAGCTTTTTAAAATATTGCTGAATCCATAACGACTTGGATGCTTGTAGATAAGTTTATGAATCAGCAATTTGTGGAAGTACTAAAAATTGAATCATTTGGGGACAATAACAATTCGAATTCAGCCGTAAATATCATGATTATATTTAGTTCTCCAAGGTTTTGGTTTATTCGAATGTTTGTGTGTTTTTTCAATCGTATTATTTATTGGAGCGGACGAAAAGTTTTGAAATGTGGGAGGGTAACATTTTGAAGAAGGTCAACATATTTTCTGGGGCAGAGGATTTGAACTATTCTCAACAGTTTCCAGGTCGTATCTAGCCACTGAGTAAGTGCTATAGTATAAAAATTACAAAGTGAATATCAAAAAAAAAAGATATTACACCGAACACTGTAATTTTGCTAGATTTTTTGAAAAGTGAACGTTTAATGATGATATTACCAATATAATTATCCCAAACTATAACTGAGTTTCGTTTCTGTAGTAACATTAACATCATTTCCTGAAACAAATATTCGTCAGAAGATTAGTGATGATGTCTAGTTGAGACATACTTTCACGAAACTGTATTCAAGCCCGGTTTCAGAATTATTTCCTGAACTGTTGAAATTATGGTAAAGTTTTTTTATTATGTCCTGCCCAGTAGAAAAAAATTGAATATCAGTTTCAACACTATCCCTTTTCACAAAATATTAATTCGAAATCGATGAATTAAAAACATATTTTTCATAAAAATCTAAAAGTTTCTTAAAAATTGTTTCATATATTCAATTTTCATTGAGATATTTGAAATTTAATATAATTTAAATCTTTCAAATATATTTTAATTCTCACAATGGTTTACGAAATATTTTATTTTTATTGTTTTCTCAAATTGTTACCTTTTTTGTTGAATTTTTCACATAAATAAAACTGATTGTTATATTTTTTGTATAACCTTTTCCATATTATTATATTTACAATGAAAATGTATCGCTTTTATTGTAAAATTCGATAATGTGTTTATAATTGATTGTATGAAAATTCAACATCTCTGGTTGTTTTTGGAAATTTTATTTTTTAAGGTCTGATAGAAAGTGGCTTTTTCATTCGCAGATTTTCTTCATGATTCTTCACATTCGTTTTTGGAAAAACCTTCTCAAATAATTCAATTAGAATTATTAACTAGTGAGACCGATAATGGCGGACCGAGAAAGGCCTGAATTTTTCAAAAATTCATTTTTTGGCATGAATTATTCTTCCAAAAAATAACTAGAAGAATATAAAGAAGAATATAAAGAAGATGGTGTTTGCACACCACAATCAATAGATCCGAAAAATGCTTTGGCGTAAAATACTATAGCCATAAAATGTTTATATCTCAATATATTTTCAAATTATGATGGATTTACAATTATGTGGTCACTAAGACCGGACATGAAGAGAATAATAGTTCAAATTCAGTTTATTACAAAAATAAATTTCAACTATAATTAAATGCCAATAATGTCAATAATCTAATTACATACTATTAAAATATTGAAAAATCGGTTTTCTGATTTTTCGATATTTTTTGTACTGATTCATAATTTTTCATTTTGAAATTCGAGAATATTCAAAGAGTAATATCAAAATTTTGTTTTTTTCAAAAATTTTCTGAGCTGTTAACTTGACAAAATGGACGTTTTGATATTTTTCGTATAACTTTTCAATTGAAAAAAAATTGTTTTTATGGTTTCGTTATTATAGTTACAGTAAAAATTTATATTTTTTTTTAACTGGATAATTTGTGTTTAATATTGCTTATATGAAATTTCTGGTCATTTTTATCTTAGAAAAAGTGTTGAAACACCGATTTTCCATTTTTTATTATTCTTATTCATTTTCCTATAATTCATTCTCTTTTGAAATAAGTTTATTTCGTGGCAATTACTGACGAGAGAAAAACATTTTTTTCAATAATTTTCCAAAAACAATTAGATGTATTTCGCCAAAAAATAGTAATCATCTATTAAACTTAATACCATTCTCAAAAAGTCTCTTAAAAAATTGAAAATCAAAACGATATTGGAAAAGGTATAAGAGGTACTCTTTTTTATATAAAAATTGTTTTGCTATAGGTTTTATTCTTCTCGAAAAATAATACGTTCTGGAAACTGGATCTTAATTGGAAAATCAATCTTTATTGCTAGAGCTCATTCAAAGATCGTATATTACATGTGAGGGAAAATCTACCGGTCCTTAGAATATAGAATGTTTCATTATTTCCCTATACGCATAATTTAATCAATTTTTCAGTACAATTTTTCTCGGAATTGCAAGATATTTATTCTATTTGAACATGCAAACTATCTTACCCTAGATTAAAGCTATCGTTCATTCAATTCTCGATATCTCAATTCATTCGACACATTTTTCTTGCTTGCCGAATAGAAACATTTTGGCGACGAAAAATAATAAAATATCTGTAGGAAGCGGAGCATATTGACAAGCGACGACAACCGAAGGTAACAAAATGACGGACACGAAGGGGATGTACAGGCGGACTCGATTTCCCCAGGGATATTCTTGAAAGGAATAGGACGTAGGACCTTCGCGGTATTTCTTTTATAGACCAGTCTGCGGGATATGATTGCGCTCTTCCTAAGACTCTTTCGAGCATTCGGGGATATATGTCTGCAATCACTTCCTATATCGAGAGAATTTCAAGAGAAAATACTCCGTCTTATGCGACCCTTCCACAAGAACACGCATTTGGTCAAGATTTGGGCTGAATGTTGTTTCAAAAGAGGCAAGCGGATAATCTTCGAAATGGGCAAATAGGGATGTTATTCAGAAAATTCCGACATGGGAGCAGGATCAAAAAAGAATATAATGTAAAGACAGATCAGCGGAGAGACTATCGAAAAAAGCTAATTTGGTTTTACTGTTGAAAGTGAAAGATTTGGGGATGGTAAAACGAGACTGTTTACTTTAATTCCTTATCGTATGGCTTCTCAGATACAACATATTTTATTTTGTGATTTTTTTTTATAAAATTTGTTCAATTCGTTGTAGCGTGTCATAAAAAACACCCATATTGATTAGGATGACCGAAAATTCATTTACCTCGAGAGTGGAGACGAAACGCTATTTATTTGATAAGATACTTGATAGTTTGTACTGGAATCTCTGGCATGAAATGAATCTATTGAGAACACTTTCCCAACGAAAGAACAAAAATTACGGTCTCTCGACTGGAGTATTTTCCCCAACACCAAATCTTTATTTTTATACCTCGACATGTGTTTCGATCACCAAGTGATCCAGTAATATTCATTACTACACCAAAGGTTCCGAACAGTACATCATAAGTACTATGTTAGTTTTTGGGAAAGAAAGTTTTTGGCTTTCTACTACTCCATTTTGATACAAAAAAGAAGGATGAAGGAATCTTCCAAAGAAAAAATCCATATATAGATTTACTTCCTTCCTTTCTTTGGAAGATTCCCTCATCCTTCTTTTTCGTATCAAGATGGAGTAGTAGAAAGCCAAAAACTTTCTTTCCCAAAGATATTTCTGTTCCACATTTACAATTCATTGGTTTTGCAAAGATACAAGTACAGCCATTCTGCAAATTTTAACAAACAGATGTTTAATGATACCTCATTCAGAAGAAATACCAATGAAAAAATATGGCATATAAAGAATATAGAAATGTCTACAAAAAAACAATGTGTAATCATAATGAAGAAAAGAGAAATGAAACTTTCTATGTTTTTTACCACTTTTATTTGTAACTAACTTTACTGCAGTTTCGTCCTATATGAATTTATTGTATAAGTTTGAAAATGTCCGTTTAGGACGAAACTGCAGTAACGTTAGTTACAAAAAAAAGTGGTAAAAAACGGAAAGTTTCATTTCTCTTTTCTTCATTATGATTTCCTTTCACGTAGTAACGGCTACATCCATCAGTTTAATGTGTAGTCAGTTGAAATAGTTGCAAATCTATAATTTTTGAAATTTTGAGTATGTGTTACACTGAATTATGAAATAATTTGAAGAAATACTGTGACTCTAGGTCGAGCATATACTTTTAAACAAAATTTTGAAAATTATTTGATGGCCCACATTGTGATTTCTAGAGAGAGAAATAAAACGGTATACTAGATTGACTGAATAGTTCGTAGGCTGAAAAAGAGATGGCGCTAGTAGTATTAAATCTATATGATTTTTAGTTAACCTTCATAAGCTGTTGGATTATTAGTTTGTGAGATAGAACATTTTGAGTAAAGCTGTTGGACTATTAGTTTGTGAGATGGAACATTTTGAGTAAAGCAACTTTTGTTGCTTTACTCAACTGATAAAAAGGAATTACATGTTTTAATAAAGCATTGCTTTCTGTCGTGAAAAAATACTGTTAAAGCCAAGGCTTGGCTTGATAAACATTATTCGGACTTTGCACCAGAAGAATCAACCGTTGAGATGTGGTTTGCAAGTTTAAACGACGTGAAATGAACACCTAGGAACCATGCAATGGACGCCCCAAAGAGGCTGTTACTGAAGGAAACAAACAAGTCCACAACATAATTCTGGATGACCGCAAAGTAAAGTTGATGGATATAGCTGAGGCTCTAAAGATATAAAAAAAAACGTGTTAGACATATCGTATATGAATGTTTGGACATGTGAAAGTTGTTTTCAAAGTGGGTGCTTTGCGAGCTTACAATCGACCAGCAACAACAACGAATTAATTCAGGACGGGGATTTGAAGATCCTGCTCAACTAAAACGGTCCTTTTTTGGATCGGATCGTCACGTGTGATGAAAAGGCGATCCTCTACAACAGGAGACGTTCAGGAATCCATTTTAAAAAAAAGCTGTGGTGACTATGGTGGTCAGCGACTTTCTGCAACCGGGCCAAATCATCAGAGCAGAGTCCTATTGTGAGTAAATCGACGAAATGTATCAAAAATTGCATCATCAGCAGCCGGCACTGGTCAACACAAGAGGTCCGATCCTGTTCGACGACAACTCCCGTGAGCACGTTTCATAAATCACCGTACAAAAATGAAATGAATTGAGCGTCGAAGTTCTGCCTCACCCACCATACTTCCCAGACCAAGGAACAACGTGCTTCATCGACTTCATCAAATCTCGATCACACAATTTTTATGGATGACGAATTAATCGACTTGTGTTACGTTGGCAATAGTGTACTGATTCAAATGGCGCTAATTCCGATTAAATTGAATGAGTATTCACTGAGATATTACAGTATAAAGTAGACTCATAAAAACGGAAAACACTTTTCAAACAAATCTCCCATATCCACCTCAATTGAAAAATCTATACTTTTAAATGAGAAATTTACTCGACACTCACTCATTCATCTCCTTTTCTTCGTACTGGTAAGTCCTGCCAGTGGTGGTTCGTCAGAGGAGGCAAGGGAGGCCTAGCCTCCCCATAAAATTTGAGGCTATTTATCGCAATAAATTAAAATATATTGACAAATAATTATGATTACTTTTTTTCTAAAAATGCTTGGGTATCATTACTTCACCATTAATTTTTAAGTCCGAAAAAACCCTATCACTCACTACGTAGTATATACCACACTGTATCCTGCATCAACAAACCTCAAACGCACCGCCCATGAACAAATAACGAATAAACCATTAACCCGAAATAATAAATGCCATACGTTGCAAGGGAGCCAAGCCTCCGACCGTTTTAAAAAACACAAGCTCCGCGAGACCGATTCAACCAGCGACATACGTCCCGATTTGTAATTTAAGTTGCAAAAATTAAAGCGTTAGAGGAGGCTAGCCTCCAGTTGGTCTCCGTTAGTGTACGACTGCGTTTGTTTTTTATTTAAATATTCGGACGGGATGTCGTGACGGACCGGTACTGAAAAATATTTCGGTGAACTGTTTTAGTGTTTCTTCATAATATTTGTTATTTGTGTATAAAACAGGCAGTATTGTATTATAGCAGTGCTTTTTGGTAATATTTTTAATGTGTTTTTAAAGTGCTTTCTTTCAATTTCAAGGTGTTTTCAGGTTTTCACTTTTCGGTAAGTTTTTTTTCCATTTATTATAGATAAATTGGACGAAATTAAAAAATCTGACGATGTAGTCGATTGGTTGCTAACAAATAATTTTATGTGTTTTATTTTCCGAACAAACCGAATACCAAACGTGGCCTACAATAGGATACTCCGTTTTAAAAAATTTACCTCGTTCTACAGAAAGACATTTTAAATCTAAGGAGAATATATTTTCGTCTTTCGTAAATTAAAATTGTTTAGTAAACAGAATATAGCAACAGCTATATTGTCTTGGTTAAGAACGAATGTTATGTTTAATTTTAGTTTCTTTTTTTATTTTTTTTTGTGGGTGCCGCACCACATCATTTGAAGATCTTCTACTACCAATGAACTCTCTTTCATAAAACAAAATGTAGGGTCTCCAGAGACTCCAATAAATTCAAGACGTCGCCAGAACACTTAGTGACACGATTATCGACAAACTAGAACCAGTCCATTTCGTCTTTGACCAATGCATAATAATGAACAGATTCAACGCCAGAACCACTGTTAATAATGACTTCATGAAGATTATAATAGTGGTCTGCTAGATTGAAGTGTTCATATAATTCGAACCGTCCTAAGAGTTTGGTGCTTCCGTCATGCTTGAGTCATGTTTGAAAATCATCAGGGTTATTATCATATTGACTGGTGCCTCAGCTGAACGGGGACGGTTGAATTGAAAATTTATATTTTTTCTATTTCATATATTTCTAAAAATAGTAACGTGGGAACTATAATGATACAGTCATATCGTAGCTATAACTTCACATTTGAATTTCACGCATCATAAGTCGCTCAGTTAATAAACAACAAAATCATAAATCATAAAACCTACATTTTTTTTCAACCGTACTCAGTCTACGCTACAAAAAAGGGATATACGCCCCCCTCCCTACAAGTCACTGGAAGTATCTTCAGTGATCATTATAGGGCTTACTGTCGACACCCTTATGCCATAGTAAAAAAATTAACCTTATGCTTTCACGTGGCTCAAATTATTTATATTACAATGAAAACAACTGAATATTAAAATTGTTGAACAGAAAATAACATACAAATTGGGCATAAGAAGTATTACGTTATAAGTTCGCTAGATGACTTTTTATAGTACGAGTTGTTGAAATCATTATAATAATAATTTATCCATTTATAAACAAACAAGAGGACAAATTATATCAATAAAAATAAATGTGATGAATAAATATCGAATACACAAAAGCATCTGCTTGTCTTAAGGAAATTCAAAAATACAAAAATTTAAGGAAAATGAAGTTTTTGGCCTTCTACTTCTTCATCTTTGCATTGTAAAAATGTTAGAATCTTTCAAAGAAACGAAAAAAGCAATCAATCTCAAAATGAATTCTTTACGTAAATGTGTAGGTCATGAAAAGAAGTTACTTTCAGACACAAAACTTGAAGGAAAAGCCCTACTGAAACAACTACTTTCATGAATACATTGAATTACACGAAACAATAATCACTTTCGGAACAACTACTTTTATATGAACATGGAATTATACCGAAAACATATTTTTCTATTCAATTTGTACTCCAAACATTCGTTATGGAATTGAATCAGATATTATTCACAGGATTGCTACAAAATATAGTATATGAGGTTGAATTTCCGATATTTCGGAATAAGACACTTCCCTCATTGCCTCTTCAGCACCCATCTAGACAACATTATGAGATGAAGTACTCAACTCGTTCATAAAATTGCGACTTCATGTCACTGATTTTATTGAAATTACTTGCTCCTAAAATGACTGAAGATAAGAAAAATGTTGAAGCACTGTAATTACTATCTTTGAGAGAGCATTAATAATTTTTCCTGTTATGAAATTCAAAAAGTTGATGTAAACATTCAATTTACTTCTTCACATCTTGTCCTAAAGTTTCTAACGTCTAATTAGCCTTAGCCAAGAATCACTTTTTATACAAAGAGTGTGAGTTCTGGAACACCTTGCCATCCAAAGTTCAAAAGAAACTTATCTTTCAATGAAAACTATAGGCGCTGTATCAACTATGTTAATGAGCGAAATCTTAAAAAATGTCGATAACCGCCTATATTATTCATATTATCAAGAATTGTATTTAATTCCAGGAAAATTCACACCAGACTTCTTTTTATTAAACGTCCAACTAGTCTAATCTTAATTGAAGCGAATCTCTGTTTCGAGCATCAGACGGCTTTTAATATAATCATTTCTTCAATGTTAAGTAAATAATGGGTTCAGACTTAATAAGATACATGAGACAGGTTTTATGTAAATTGCAGAACAGATTAGAAATGAATACGTACTTGTCTTGTGATGATATTTCATTAAGCGATTGCGTGCTTCTTAATTTACTTTTTAAGATGTTTATTGAACCAGTGGAGGAGATGAAGGATGACTACTTACATTCTGCATAATTCAAATAGCATACAAAAAAGGTGTTGCTCATACATTTCACTTCGATTTCATACACTGATTTTTCCATCTTAGAGAAAATTCTATGAAATGTTTTTTAAGGACAAAACACAAGTACTACAGGAATATCCTTAGGCACTCTCAGAACGGTGCCTGTGCAAAAGTAGCGATCACATTGGATTTGAATCACTGGGGATTGAATCCATTTGGAAAAACGTTCTCGGGAAGTTTATTCCACATAACCGCAGTTTTCCGAATAAAATAGTTCTCAAATAGTGAAATTCAAAGTGTACTGAGTTAAATCTCAAAACGATGAGCAGTCACAGTTTGTCGCGTATTTCTGATATGTACCGCTCTTGGTGGAATCAAATGTGCCAAGTCACTTGAACACTTCCCGTGAAAGTATCTATAGAAGCGAGACAAATCTCCACCCTTTCTTCGATATTCCAGGCTATCAAGGTTGCATGTGATGTTCGCGTCTTCAATCAAGCGGATGGCTCTTTTCTGGATGGAATTCATCAGCTCTATACATGGAGGCGTAGCTCCAT
>WOGN01003163.1:0-15629 GCA_015342105.1 Leptinotarsa texana
CGTGTAATTCAATGTTTATATGGAAGTAGCTGTTTCAGGAGCACTTTCTATCAGTTTGTGTCTGAAAGTTACTTCTTTGTATGATCTACACATCCATAAATAGATTTACTTCCTTTCTTTCTTTGAAAGATTCCCTCATTCTTCTTTTTTTTGTATCAAGATGGAGTAGTAGAAAGCCAAAAACTTTCTTTCCCAAAAATCAAATTTAAATTATTAAATTCAAATATTTTTGTTGCATCCATATCCTGTTAACAATAAACAGATCGGTTTAGTCCAAATTCACAAATTAAATTGTGTCTGATGATTATGTACAATCAAAATGACAAACATAAATAATGGTTAAAAAAAAAAGATTACATTTTTGAATGTTACGAAACATCGAGTCAAAAACCGAATTTGAATCGGATATTTCAGTGATGAATACTTCATCGCCTCTGAAAAATCACAAAACCATCGCAAAGATAAAGCAATATATGAAGTACTGGAAGTCACTAACCACAAAAAGAAACCCAATATACGGAGGGAGTAAAAGCACTCTTCTGCCAGTAGTTTTTTAATTTGCGTTTGAAGATATCTGGACTTCTGCTCTCTCAGTTCGAGGGTTAGAATATTTAATAGACGTATTCCAGTATCCACTGGAGTCTTTTCTTGCAAGGAGTGACAAATTGTCTTCGGTAAAATATTTCTTTTGTTTCTGGTGTCATACATGTTAATATCGCAATGCCTTCTAAAGCTGTGTAGATTCTTGAAAATGTGAGTCAAAAGTTTTAATATATAAATAGAGGGCACCGTGAGAATTGTTTCACTTTTGAAAGTGTCTCTGCATGATGTTCTATAAGATAAGCAGAAAATACGTCTAATAATACGTTTTTGCAATACAAACACTGTTTGTAGTTCGAACGCTTGACCCGACACAACAATACTATATGAAATCTAAAGAAATGAGCTTCAAACGTTCAAGCCAGTCTCGAATATGTATACACAGTAGGTTGAGTGGACTGACGCCTATCAGAAAACAACTACTCCCCTGGCTAATACAACGAAGGGCGTTGGATTATATCCGACGGGCGTCAGTGGAGGAATCTTCACAGAAAATTTCCTGCATATGCAATTGGCATTACAACTGTAAAAGTCGACCTTCAGTTTTGGAACTGGCACACTTGCAGACCGGTTTCGGGCTCATTTACTACTCATCAGTGCAAGATAGTGGCCATCATCGACCTAAAGTCAATGATATTCCATATTTGAAAATCGGAACTCTTCCAGAGTATTTCATTCCTCTTCCTTAGTTGGAGCGAACAACAAAATGTCACTCCATCTAGTGGACAAAGTACTAACCAACTGCGTATCCGTAATTTGCCCGACTCCTCTGAATAAGGATTCCGTGTTAGGAATCAGACGTTAAAGGTAAGACCTTGTTGTCCTTAGCTCGCACAAGTTTCTCGAATTCTGAGAGTTGTCGTTGGTATGGGGGCGACAGTTGATTAAAAGAAAAACAGATTTTAAACAGATTTTTTTAAACAGAATACTATACCTTAAATCCATTATATTTCAGAGAACTCCCAAATTGCCTTTTAGGTCATTATCTATAGTCCCTGATATCTAAACCGATATGAAGTCAGTGTTATCTAATTCAGGGTAGTGCTATTTTGAAAAACATCCTAGGATTCAAAATCTAGAAAATATCAATTAATTACTTGTGATGCACTGTTTGAAATCTATGGTGTAGTAATGAATATTACTATCCCAACACCAAACCGTTATTTTTATCACCTCAACACGTGTTTCAGTCATGAAGTGTTCATCTTCAACAGGAAGACTAAACTAGAGTAGTTTTGTTAATTTCTTCAAGAGGAAGATTAAACTAAATTAACAGACTTCATCGCTCTCAGGATTTCTTTGGAGAATTGAATTTATTTTGAGATCCCTCGTAAATACGAAGTCTGTGCTATCATAATTTCCATTAAAACACTACCTCTGGTAAATTTCATTACCGAAGATTTTTAGAAATACCTTCTCACCCTCTGAAAATCAATGCTAGAAACGTAAAAATTATCAATGAAAGTAAAGGCAATTATTTAAGATTCTCAACATATCGAGTAATATCGAAGTAGTTTTGACCCTAATAAGGCAGACAATTCCTAAACCTATTCAGGAATAGGAATCCTCTTCTGACATTACAATATATACATATAGAGTTTCTGAAAGGGTTCTGAAAAATAAGAATCATGGAACTCTAATCTGCAAATGGTTTTGAAAACATTTTATGACAAGTTTATTTCTTATCCGATATTACTTGAGTTAAGGAATAACAATAAATTGTGACAATTGAGTGGCCGATAACGGTTTGATATAATACGTAACATGATTTTGGAAAGGATTATAATTTTCCATCAGGTATATCAACCTTATCTGAATTGTGCAATGTTTATATACATACGCCTTCACGAAACCTTGTCCCAAGATTCAAACGAACAATTTTAATCGGATTACTTACTCAGTACTTTCACCAGTATGGTAGTTTCATGAACTTATCGAATAATTGATGTTGTTGGTGCATACAGATCAATCGCTAAATTAGTGTAGCGTACGCCCGCAGCGTTTGTTTATGAAAAAGTGAGTGTAATTGTTACTGTTTTTCAACTGACTAGAAATTATGAAGTATGGAATTTCAATAAGTGTAAATACAAAGTGTACTGAGGGTAGTTGAGGTTCTATGAACAAACATTTTTAATACTATCTTGAATCCTTTATTTTAGGAGTTGATGCGACATAACAACCAGGTTTTTTTCCATAATGTTGATCCAGCAAATTGCCAAAAACGACTCTCCTCAATAGGAAGACTTAACAGATTGTTTCTGGTCTGGATTCCTGGCCATGCTGGCCTGGAAAGCAATAAGGCTGCTGACTCCTTTGCAAAAAAGGGTACTGCAAGCAGCTTCATCGGACCAGAACCTGTAATTGGCATCGCTTTGGGCTTTGCCAAAAATTGAACACCTGGATGGCAAGAAGATTTATGGACTTCTGGCAGAATCTTCCAGATTTGGCTCACTGCTTCGAAACTTGATACCAAGCAGTTGTGGGACTACAATAGGGATGAACTACGATGTCTAACAGGCCTTCTTACAGGTCACTGTCATTTGAATCATCATATGCAAAGACTCGGACTGTCGGAAGAGAGTTCGGCAGAGCCGTACTCTTTTCATGTGACCTGTAAGACCACTCACCATACAAACTAATCGGCTTCGTTAGGAAGCGGAGTTTAATATTTGTGATTAATGACTTGTTTACTTTATGGTAATTCATGATCACTCAAATGAAATGAATAAAAACACTTTTGTCTAAATACCACTGATAAATTTTATTTATACGACCAGTTTCGGGTTTGACCCCATTATCAAATATAAAACTGAAATCTGAATTTTGAAATATCGATTTTATTATAATTTTCAGGTATGCTGCAAGGACAGATATTTGAGAGAACGGATGCCAACTTAAAATACCACCCTGAAAATTCTAGGGATTATTAAACTCATAAATTCAAGAGAGGAGGCCTGAATAAATCATGTTGCATAAATCAAGTTGGTTTTCATTTGATTTGTTAATTTCCACGGCCTCCAACAGATTCATTTTTCTCCAAGTCTTATTTCAAAATTTCTATCGGTTTGGCTTGTATATACTGCATATACTGCAAAATTCGGATTTCAGTTTTATACTTGATAATGATGTCAAATCCGAAACCGGTCATATACATAAAATTTACCAGACAAAAGTATTTTTATTCATTTAATTTAAGCTGGGTTCATTTGGTCGAATGTGAATAGGTGTGAGCCACAATAAACCCTTGTGGGTTGCGGTGGACTTTGGACCCAACCTAAACTAGCTTTGATCTGAACGGAGAGGAAATGATGAAGATGACTTTCAAAAGAATACATTTTTAAAGGTTTTTTGAAATATAAAAAAAGTTGAATTTGAAGATATTTTTGCAGATTAAATACTCAGTGAAAAGTAGTCACTCAAAATTAAAACCAAGAATATTATCGAATACAACTGAAAAACACGATTGCATCAGTTTTTCAGTTGTATTGGCCGGGGTTTGGAAAATTATTAATTCAAATTAATTGACCATTATGTTTTCTTTCAACCCCATTGATGAAAAACAATAAAGTTATTTTCTCAAATAAGAATTTGGTAACATATTTTCAGATCACTCACCATCTTCGGTTTATCAACATATTGAAGACTTTCCAGATCGCTATCTTAAGACCATCAGATTTTGACGATAGCAATTGTGTTATTAGTGTCAAGGTTCTTGGTACATAGAGTGCAATGACTCGTTCTTAATTCCAAGTTGCAAACGATTTAATTACTTCACGTTAACAACCTATCGCAATCTACTATGAAAAGGAGTAATAAAGTAATAATTCTTCATTTTCTTTCAAATTCACTTTCTCATTCAAGATATTAGTTACTGTGAGAAATGGAAAACCTTCGCTTGACAAATGTTGATACCGAGAATTTCAATTCCTTTACTTATATTGAACATTGTTATTAAAAGTAGTAATTAAAATAACGACAATGGAAAAAGGTTTTATCAACCATTAACATTTACAATGAAAATTTGGACAAAAGTAGAACTGTAAACATCAATCGCAGCAGGTTTATGATATCCTAATCTGAGCTTGCCTCATTTCTTAAACCTGTACAAATAGCTGTTATCACTGAATTCCGAAACAAATTTATTGTTTCGCTGATTTGTTCATGAAAATATCGTTGTTAATGAAATATATGAGCCCATTTTATCGTTTTACAATGTTACAGATTTAATCTCTCAGAATTAGACTGTCAATTCCATCTTTCCTCACACTCTTCGTAAATGTGTGAAATAATGATTGCCGGTAATCTAAAAAAAATCTGTTTTTCTGTTAATCAGCTGTCGTCCCCATACGAACAACAACTCTCAGAAGTAGTGAAACTTGTCCGAGCTAAGGACTAACGAGGTCTTACCTTTTAACGTGTGATTACTAACACGGTTGCAGAATCATCCCAGCTTCAACCAGATAAATTCACTCGAGAAAAATATTTGGTCGAGGCAGGAATCGAATGAGTAAAAACAAATCACATTTATTTTCCACATCTATTATTTCATTTGTTACTATCGTGACTATAATACCACTGGTTGATTGAATATGGACGAACCAGCCATCCATCACTGTATGGTTCAAAAAATGTGTTATCAAGATTTGAAGTTTCTCACAAACACTGTTATTTGAATGCAGTACATGCCAGAAGCAATTGTCATTTTGTGATTATAGGTAAAATAACATTTTTTATTCATCTTATGAATACGTAAATGAACGGCACCAAGCAGTTAGATGGTGAAATCACAGAACATCTGAATGCTTATGACTCGTATATAACTTTTTTTTTTGGAATACTCATGACATTTCATTCGTGGAAAAAAGTCAAATGAGGGAAATGTTGACGATTCCTAACACGGGATGGACGATAGAAAATGAAAATCGATCGTCCGGCCTTGAGATTCGAATCACCGGTTCGCACAGCGGTCTATTGACTGAGTCGAGCTGATTATCTACGTCTACCCACCAGGCTACCGTGCTGCCATTAAAAAAACAAGTGTGCTTACATACAATTATTTTCTACAAATATTCAAATTGATTGAGTTTTCATTGATAAATTAACAGTTTTGAATAGATTTTTTTTTAATTATCGGATACATCAGTGGTTGATTGTGTGGTTGATTGTAAGACCGAGACAATATGCTTATGATATGAGAAATAAGATACATATGTTTTCGAATGAAAATTAGAAAGATATCTAGTGAAAACTGCATTGACTGTTATTCCATGTCTTGTGGTAGGCTCATTTCGGTTATTATTCATTTGTAGTTTTAAAGTATCTTGTAGAAAGTTCACCAAAAGTTGTCCACCTTCGGAGGCGAAACTGACATTGAAATATCCTGCTAAAATTAGGGGCAACGTATGATGGTTTTCTTCTAATTCTTCAGAGCCTACTTGACCCTAAATGTGTGCTCCAACCTTCCTCTATCTTGCCCCTACAGTAATTCAATTTTCACTAACTTCGTTCGCCTCGGCCCGATCACACTTTTCGTAACGCTCTCGTCACGCATTCACCAGCTTACTCCCCAAGTCAAGCGCACGTAAGAGGTTCAAAATCGTTTCGATAAGTTTAGAACTGGAGAGCCGACAACGTTATTGGAGGCAACCAACGTTATTGGAACCAACTGTTGATTTAGGTGAAAAATATGAACAGTTTGATATCAGTTGAAGTGAAGTTTATCGATGAAAAGTTGGGCTTTATGGGTGAACAAGATATTTTGGAATTATCTTTATAACAAGTTGAAAATTTGGGATATAATACAGTTCAATATATTAGAGTATAATACACCGATTGATGTATTCCCCAAATTCATTAATCATTCAAGGATACTGAATAGTTAATAACAAAAGTAAACACAAAAAATTATAAATTTAACTGACTTGAAAAATTGTATCCGTTTCACGGCCATATAATGTAAGATATTTCGACAGTTACCACAGTCGATTTTCAAATTTGATATCCATTTTTTTTCAAAATCTTCTTCCTTGTTGAAAGAAAAGCTGAACTTGAAAATTGTAAAATATCACATTATAAAAAATCGAACGAATGTGCATATATTTTTCTGTAGAACAACACAATGAACTATGGAAAAGAAAGAAAACATTCAAATGCTGACAATGCAATTTGTTCAGATTCTCGAAATTGCTGAGATTATCTTGTATTGTTTTCGAATTGACTCGCGCAAATTTCTCTCTCAATCTTGTCTATTGTGCAGCATATGTCAATCCACTTTTTGGAAAAAGTTCGTTTAAACGACTCAAATTTCAATTGAAAAATATAAGCAAAGCTCCATCAAGTTGATACAATCTATTGCCTTGTCGTTGATTGTTAGATTGCAGTAGATAAGAAAAATACCTGTTGAACGAGAACACAATCCCTATTCTACAATTATTTTTGCTATTCCATGCTATTCAGCTATTCCATGAAAAACGAATTAACCCCTTCTGAATTTCCCTTAAAACATTAGGGGCACTGAAAATCATGTATTCATTACCAGTGAAATGAATTGTATAACCCTTGCAGTAATTCATTATTTGTATCACCAACTACAAAATTTGAGAAAGGAGGATGAGAAACGCCTATCACAAAGGTGGGATTTTATACTTGCATTTAATGCAGAAACTAGAAAAGGTGGTATGGTAGACATTAATGTGTTTTGAATAAATAAAAATATCCGGAAAAAACTAAATCGGGTAATCTCTTCAAAAAATTACAAGTGAAAACTTGGTCGAAAAGCAGAATCGGTGCGGATCGTCTCTCCAGCTTGAGTTCTCTTTATGTCCACCACAGAAAGAGAGTAACATTAAAAAACACTATTTGACATATCCGGAAGAAAGAAAAGCAATTTGAGTTGGTTTTATCTGGCTAATAATGTATTTTTGCTTCAGTATTTTGTATATTTTCCAGGGGAGACTAAACCGTCATAAACAGTGCATGTGACGGAGGAGGAACTAGGCGTCAGCTCTCATATGTTTTTCGATGGTTTAAAACGTATCGGAAAGGTCAAGAGGCTCGAAAAGTGAATGCCCCTCGATTTGAACGACGACATAAATTATCAAGTTTCGTGGTCTGTTCTTTGCTTTTGCGTAACCAAAACGATCTTTTTTTGGATCGGATCATCACGTTTGATGAAAAGTGGATTCTCTACAACAGGAGACGTTCAGTGGTTGGATACCCATGAGCTACTCAGGCATTTCCCAAAGGCAAAAACCCACCAAAAAAGATAATGATTACCATATTGTGGTCATTTGCAGTTGTGATTCTTCTATAACTTTCTGCTGTGATGGCCAATCCATCATAGCAGATTTCTATTGTGAGGATATCGACGAAATGTGCCGAAAATTGCGTCAGAAGCAGCCGGCACTGGTCAACATATGCGGTCTGATACTGCTCCACAACAACGCCTGTCTGCACGTTTTACAAATCACAGTCCGAAAATTAAACGAATTGAGCGTCGAAGTTCTGCCTCACCCACCATACTCCACAGACCACTCGCCAACCGTCTACCATCGTTTCAAATACTTCGATAATTATCTCACCGGTACAACCTTCGCCAATCAGGACCAGGCTAAAACGGTCATCGTCGACTTCATCGAATCCCAATCACAATTTTTTACGCTGACGGAATGACTCGACTTGTGTTATGTTGGAAAAATGGCACTGATTAAAATAGCCAGTAGCGGCGCCACGGGGCTGCAATATCCCCCTCCCGACCTTTACAAAATGTTGTTCTTAGCGCCCTTTCGATTTTAAATATTTCCCAAAGATATTGTTAGGTAAATAACACGACAAACTAATACACTTGGCAACGTTCGCTTTCAATACCCCGACCTCGATCAGTTGTGAATCCCATATCGCTCGCTGTCTAATGCGAATGTGATCATTTTCTAAGAGGAAAGGAAAGGAAATTGATTGTATCTCGCCGTGGCACTCGTGGCAGTAATAGTGGTTTGTTATTGTTACTTTGACGAATAAACAGTTTGTCGAGCAGATTATCGAAAGTTACACGAAAAGAAGAAAAAATGTTGCTACATCACATTCTCAAACAAAATAAAATTTTTGTAAAACTTTCAACTCGTAAGTTCTTAACTTTCAGTTGAAGATCCGGAATTGTATTCATTATGGAAACGTATACATTTACAAAGAAACAAAAAACAATTAATTCAAACTCAAAGTTGTATAGAGGAATCGGTTCCAAATAAACCTGACACTACAGAGAGCACGGTCATTACGGAGAGTACGGTCACTACGGAGTCAACATTTCTTGATGTTCCATCTACATCAACTTTTCAACATCATCTGATTTTTCATTAGGTTTTGCTGATTTAACATTTACGGAAGTGTTAGGAATCACACGTTAAAAGGTAAGACCTCGTTAACCCTTAGCCCGCACAAGTTTCGACTTCTGTTCGTAGGAGTGAGACAGCTGGTTAACGGAAAAATAGATTTTTTCAACAGATTTTAATTTGGAAATGGATAGTGATAGTACTCAAGAACAAGACTATTCTGATGAGATGTCAACTCAGAATGAAGGTGGAAAAACCTTTTGTTTTTACATGGATCATTTCATAATTGATATTTCAATTTTTGTTTTATTCAAAAATACTATTTTGATTCCTAAAATAAAGCGTCAACTAATTCTAAAAGGACCTTGCCAACATTGTGTTATCAGATGACTTCCAAGACTTTTCAGTTTCCAATTACAGAAAATTTTACGTTTCTTGGTACAAAAAAAAACGACTTTTGGACAGCGCAGCATGAGTGAATGGTTAGTTTACTCTCCGAGCGGCAATAAAATGTGTTGTTTTGTATGCTGACTTTTTGATAGTGCGCATGTTTTATTATTGAAATATTTCTTTTATTAGAGTTTTGTGAAATTATGTCTTTTCTTAATGGGTAATATACAGTATTACCAAATACCTGTGCCTTTTTACTGAATCTTGGCGCCTAGTTATGGTGTGCCCCCACGCCCTTAAGTTTTAGGATAGCCACACTGCAAATAGCGCTTATTCACCCAGAGTATTCTGGTTCTGAAAAACCTAGTACCTAATTGTCTAATTGTGCTGAAGTATTTGCACAATATTCTGTATTTTCGTATTTTCACCACTTCTAGGTCTATATTTGATTCTAATATCATTTTCAGATAGGATCATGGCTCACCGGCACCATAACTTCGACGTGGTCGACGTCGATGACGACGATAGGCCCAACAGGAACAAATGCTACGGGTGTTTGAAACAAAACACACTCACTATAGCCACAGTGACAGGAGTGATTCTGGGTGCCATCGTTGGAATAATACTTAGGTCATCAAAAGACAATTGGACGGATCGAGAGATTATGTACATAGGCTACGTAGGGGACGTATTCCTGCGGATGCTCAAATCCCTGATTTTGCCTTTAATAATATCTTCTTTGGTGTCCGTCATTGCTAGCTTAGATTTGTCGTTATCGAGTAAGATTGCTGCGAGAGCCATAGCCTACTATCTGACAACGACTTTTGCCGCTGTTGTTTTGGGAATGATAGTGGTTGTTACTATCAGACCTGGGGTAGGACACGAAGAAGATAACAGCATGAAATCGGAGGTCACATCACGAAATGTCCTTACTAGTGATACACTTTTGGATTTGGTCAGGTTAGTGGGCACTTTAAAATTACTAAAATAACTTTTCTAGAAAATGTCTTTGAATTTGCATCCAATGTTAGAAGTAGACGAATTATAAAACATATAACTGAGACAGTAGCCCCTATTATTGTTCAGACTAGATATTGCTGAATCTCATAGTTGAAACTAAGAAAAATGTTTATATATAATGCATTAAAATTTTCAGGTAAAAAATATAAGTGTGACAAACTTCCAAAGAATGAAAGAAAGTAATCAACAACATCCATGAACAATTTATAATATTGATAAAAATTATTTTATATCTCAAAGATATGTGTTGATCATACCCAGAAGTTTTTTTCAAAGTCCATCCGAAACAACGACTTTCAAAAAGGTGAAAGTGAACTAATTATTCGGAAATCACTTTTTTCTGTTCAGTTTGTAATCTAAACATTCCATTCCATTCCAAACATGAACTTGAAACAGATACCATTTACAGTAAAGGTACACAATGTAATATATGAAAGAGTCTTGACATGAAACTTACATGAGGAACATTCATTCTTCTGATGATGACTCCGCAGTGTTTCCGCTGAAAAATTTGAGGTAAACCAGTAGAATGATTGTTTTCTAAAGGGTGTTTATTAAACACATGGCAAAAAATAAACGGACTATTTTTTGGAGTATTCTAAGGATATTTCTTTTTTTTTGATGATTTTTGATAGAGAGCTTTGTTTCGAAGATACAGGGCGAAACAGAATTTCGACAATAACAATTTTGGTAATTTTAAAATTATTAACGTAGCCAAAGTAAAATTATAGCGTACTACACTGGACCTACCACGTAATAAAAAATCTAATAAGTCAATAGTTTATACTACTTCAATGGAAAATGTAGAAGATTCGAGAAATCGGATAATTGCTGGGTGTAACGGAATCAGAAACGATCCTGGTGTTTTTGAAAAAGTTCGGGAGTCGATGAGGAGAAGTTTGGATTCTTGCATAGGAGCAGAGAGTAGTCATTTTCAACACTTCTTGTAGATAAAGAAACATTACATGTAATTTTTGGTAATAAATTGTTATTGTCAAAATTCTTTCTCGCTGCATATCTTCAAAACAAAGCGCCCTAAAAATTTTTCCGCATGTTTAATAAACACCCTGTATATCACGTTGTATAGCGTCAATGTAAATTCTATCTGTTTGGAATTCTAAGTGAATAGGAAATGTTTTTGGTGTATTTCAATGATCATATATCCAAATACAATTGTTTCCAAAAGACATTTTTTACAGACAAAACATCTAAACATCTCTGTAAAGTTTCATTGATGTTGATGATTACCTTCTTCCTTCCTGCGAAGGCTTCCACAGAGGTTTCCAACACTGTTTTTATAACGATGAATGAATGTAATTCAGCATGTCCTTTAAATAATTAATGTTTTCATCATTTATCAAGGAACTATTAACATTCAATTTGTATTTCAGAAATATGTTTCCCCCAAATATTGTTGAAGCTTGTATCTTCCAGGTAAGTCACTATATAATATATGTTTACTTCCACCGAATAAGCTGATAAACAGGAAACTGCACTGAAAATTTCAACTCTACAAGAGATAACTTCGGAATACATTTTAATTCTCCAAATGCTAAGCAGTTAACAGAAATAATTCTGTTTCAACATGTGAGATGGTTATAATTTTTCCGCATTGAAGATGGTGGTGCTTCAAAGAAAATCATTAACTGGTTGGCAAATTGGGAATGTAGTTTCTCTTTCTTATTTAAAAAAAAACCTTAATGTGAGATTTCCACTTGATAGTTCACAAAACTGTGACACGTGTTTCGCTATACGATAGCATCTTCAGGCATTACAGGTATTGTGACGCCATTACTGGAGCACCAGATGGAGACCAGGATTCTTAGAGAAATTACTCTACAAGGCGACACAGTATTTTCCTAAATTTTAAAAACACAATTTATGAAGATATTATTAAAATTGACCGATATTCAGAATAAAATGATGTCCAATGCAGTTCTTTACAAAAACTCATTTAATTTTTAGCAGTATTTGTGTTTTCTTCTTCTTAGTTAGTGATTATTTTTCAACGATTAAATCTATTGCAATTTAATTGAAAGTAAGAATTATCTTCCAGTTGATAATGGCCGATATGATATAGTTATTGTAAACTATTAAAATATATATTAATTTTATATTATTTTATATTTCCCATACACATTTCTTGAAAAAAAGTTAAAGGACATGTTTCGAAGTTCTAAACCCCCATAGATACATCACATTCGAAATTTGCCATCGAGTAAATTCTTTGAGACACATTTTTATTATTAAGAGAGAGATGTTTGTCAGGGGGAATTTCAGTGCAATTAACTGTTGATGGATTATTCATTCGACAAAAGCTGAACCGCGCTCAATTTTCTATATCTTCAGTTGAAACTATAACGTTCAATATTCATAACAAATTACAGAATTTTTGTGTTACAGTCCAGGACAAAATTAGTGCCAGTTCAAAATGAAACAGGTAAATGAATATCTAGAATTAAAGTTCACCTCGCTCATCATCAAAAGAATTCAATTCCTTTCGATGAGTTTCAAAACGAAAATATTTTGTAAAAAATAAATAGATAAATATTAAAACTCATTGATACAGTTTATTATATGATTTTTACTATAAAACCGCGATACGTGTTTCGTTTCGCAATAGTTTTCTCAAGCGTAAAATTATGTGAATTACCACAAGGTCAAAAAGCTGATATCGGCTTTCTTCAATAATTGAATACAACTGGTCTATACTTGATGAAAATCCATATTAAAACTCATTAATACAGATTATTGTATGATTTTCACTATAAATGGTTTTACAAAAAACGCGACACGTGTTTCGCTATAAAACAACTTTCTCAAGCGTAAAATGATGTGAAATACCACATGGCCAAAAAGCTGGTATTGGCTTTCTTCAATAATTGAATAGAACTAGCCCATGCTTCTATGCTACGCTACAAGGCCAAAAAGCCAATATCGGCTTTTTGGCCTTGAGGTATTTCACATCATTTTACGCTTGAGAAAGATATTGTATACCGAAACACGTGTCTCAGTTTCTGTAAAACCCTTCATAGTGAAAATCATACAATACACTATTGATAGGTTTTAATACAGATTATCATCAAGTATCGGCCAGATAAATATTGTTTTCTGTATTTTGGAAAGATACGGAGTTATTTTAACTTTATTTGGAAATAAGAAATGGTAGACTTTCATGTACTGAAAGTCAATAAATATGTTTTCTTAGGGCGTGTACGGCGAAGGTTATTTAAAAAGTGTCACTCGAACACAATGGTGTCTCTCACGAAGTTTACACTTTTGTTGATCTTAGACTGAGAGGAACATTACCATGTCTTTTATGAAAATAGTGAGTAGTATAGGAAAATTTTATCAAATGGCAAAACATCCAAAACAAAAAGTAGTATTTTCACAAATAATCAGAGAGTATTGCCTACGAAATCCGGGTGTCCGAAAAGTCTTAGGACGGGCTAATATATCTGAAGTCTACGAAGATAGGAAAACAAAATTTTAGCAATGACCCAGTATGAAGTTTCATTTGAAATTTTGGGATACAGCCCCCTGGTGCCACCCCTGCAAGAGTAAAAAAGTTGCAAATGCGTGAAGAAATAAGATATGTAACTGCCAAATTTTCGTTTCCCTATATTTACAGACTTCGGATATATTAGTTCGTACTGAGACTTTTCGGACATCCACCCGTTCGAAATATTTCATTACATCCATTTCATGTCTATCAATATACAGGGATGCGCAATTGTCTGGAATAAAAATAATATCTTTTTAACCAGTATTTTAGAAAAAAAAAGCTGAAACACCTTAATTGATTTCACATTGTACGCATTTTTTGACAATTAAATGAAATTTTTTTCAACCCCTTAGCTGCAACCCTCCCCAACTTTTTTGCAAATGCAATCCTATGTCGTGTATGGGCTCATTGAAAAGCTCATAAAAAATGGGTTCTGACGATACCCTTTATTTTTTTGTGGTTACAACGAAATGAAAAAAAATTCTTTTGAAAAGTTACAAATACCTAACCTAGTGCTATCTACGGGTGAATTAACGTAACATATGCTGAAATTAGCCTCCACCCTCTACTTGGCAGGCTCCGAGGCGATGGTAAAACCCGTCTACGGAATTCCGAATGGCCTCAGTCGGTAAGTTTTGTGACTCCACTCTAATTCTGCTTTTTAGATCTTCAATATTAGCCGGCCCATTTTGATAAACCTTGTCTTTCATATGTCCCCAATAAAAATAATCTAATGGCGTTAAGTCTGGGGATCTTGGCGACCATTCAATTGTACCACGTCGTCCAATCCAGCGTCCTGCAAATATGTCATCGAGATATTCTCCGACATTAATACCAAAATGTGGGGGAGCGCCGTCCTATTGAAACCAAAGTGTTTCAGTGGGGATATCTGGATCTGCTTCATAACAGTTAAAGCAGGGACTAATTCAAAGCATAAAAAGTCTGAGTAGCGTGCAGCTGTAAAGTTTCCCTGAAAAAAGTTTGGTCCTAATATATTGTTGTTGATGATGCCTGCCCATACATTTACTTTCTGATTACGCTGCGTACGAGCTTCGCATATCCATTGTGTGTTTTCCTGACTCCAGAATCCATAGTGGTGCCATGTGAATAAAAAATAGCTTCGTCCAAAAAGAGTATGTTGAGTGGAAACCCATTATTCTCGTCACATCGCCTCATTATTTCTTCACGAAATTGCAAACGCCTGTCATAGTCATCTTCCAAGAGCTCTTGTACAAGACATACCTTATATGGGTGGTATTTTTTTGTTTTCAAAAACCTCCCAATCGTACCCAGGATTGTTTTGGGCTAATGGAACCGTTGACAAATGTGGATCTTCCTGTAGAGATACGGCAATGTCCAATTTTTGATTTTTGTCTAAAACATGTTGCTGGCCACTTCTGGGCAAGTCCTTCACTGTACCATGTTCTTTAAATTCGTATAAGATCTTACTCACAGTAGCCTGGGAAATGTGATTTTCCAGATATTTTGCATTAAATAAAGTACACGTCTCACTTTGACTCCGCATTCTATCCCCACATCTCAATAATCACAAGACTTCGATACACTGCCTCTCTGACAATACCATTTTTGTTCAGCAAATTAAAAAATAACACTTTCAAGGTACCTAATTAATGAACTAAACATACATAAAATTTCAATTACACTCAGAAATGCCACAATTTCAAAACAATCAAGACAATAGTTCTTATCAGGGCATTCATTTTGGTACAAAAAATGCAACAACCTTTTTCTCTTTTTGAGGTACACTGGTCAACAATTGCTTGGGA